>JAQZBX010016546.1:0-28000 GCA_029593785.1 Cabassous unicinctus | reverse complement strand
GTTCGTAAAGCAAACAGCTGGAGGTGAACCAAAGCCATCAGTAGTAAGGGAGCGTGGAAATCAGGAGGCTCCGGACGGAATGGTCTACAGCACCCAAAAGGCACCAACTGTAGCTGCTCACCCGCGTCAACTATGCAACTCTGGAAAATTATTCAGTGAAAAAAGCCATTGCATGAGAAACATACAATATGATTGATTCCCTTTTGACAAAGTTAAAAAAGATGTACTAAGCAGCTGTTTAGGACAGGGGTCAGCAGAGTACGCCTGAGGGTCAGATCCAGCCAGTCACCTGTTTTGTACAGCTTACCAGGTAAGAATGGTTTAAATAGTTGAAAAAAAATCAAAAGAAGAAGAATATTTCATGACCCAAGCAACTATATGAAATTCACATATCAGTGCCCTAATAAAGTTTTTTTTTTTTTAGGATTAATTTATTTCTCCCCACCAGCTCTTTGTTTACAATTGCTGTGTCTGTTCATCATCTTTTTTGTTTCTTTAGGAGGCACTGGGAACTGCACCTGGGACCTCTGATGTGGGAGGGAGGTGCCTAATCGCTTAAGCCACCTCCGTTTCCTGCTTTGTTGTGTGTCTCATTATGCTTTTCTTCTTGTGTCTCTTGTTGCATCATCTTGTTGTGTCAGCTTGCGATGCCTGCCTGTTGCGCCAGCTTGCTGTCTTCTTTAGGAGGCACCGGGAACAGAACCACGGACCTCCCATGTGGTAGGCAGGAGATCAGCCGCTTGAGCCACATCTCTGCTTCCCCCTAATAAAGTTTTATTGGAGCATAGCCCGCCCATTCATTTACATGTTGTCTGTGGCTGCTTTCTGACTACAATGGTCAGTTAGGTAGTACTTTGTGGCCCACAAAGCCCCAAATATTTACTGTATGGCCCTTTACAGAAAAAGGTTCCTGATCGATGATTTAGGCGGGAATATAAAATATACAAGGAAATGATAAACACAAACTTAAGGAAAATGGTTAGTACCTCTGAGCAGTGAGGGGGAGAGGATGAGATCGGGAAGTGCACGTGAGGCGGGTAAAAGGCAACCATGATGTTCTTTTTCTACAACTGGGTGGTGGACACACCTGTGTTTATGGTACTGCCCTTCCCCTTACCTTACACAAATTTTATAAATATTTTTTCTATACCGAACTTAACATTAGTAAACATTTTTCAAAAATTTATATTTTTTGCACACCTGAGTTTTAACTTTTTTTATCAATAGACTTTATTTTTTAAAACATTTTTCGATTTTTTAGGAAAACTGAGCAATGTATGTATAAAAACTATATATAACCATCTATATTTATATCAAGTTAGACATGAGTTCTTTTTTTTTTTTTTTAAAGATTTATTTATTTTATTTTATTTATCCCCCCCTTGCTGCTTGTGCTGCTGTGTCCATTCGCGGCATGTCTTCTCTGTGTCTGCTTATCTCCCCCTTGCTGTGAGGTCTTGCTGCATCAGCCCACGGCGCGGTGCGAGCCGGCCTGCCCTCACAAGGAGGCGCCGGGAAGCGGCGCCGGGAAGCGAACCCGGGGCCTCTCATATGGTAAACGGGTGCTCTATCCATTGCACCACACCCGCTTCCTGCCGTGAGGTTGCTGCATCAGCCCACTGCACTGCTCAGGCCGGCGTGCCCTCACAAGGAGGCCTCGGGACGGGACGCGAACCCGGGCCTCCCATATGTTAAACGGGGGCTCTATCCACTGAGCCACACCCGCTTCCCTAGACATGAGTTCTTACTGATGTCTCTAATCCATTGCCACATGCATCATTCTAGCTTCCTCCCCTTGCTTATCTATAAATTTCACTCCAAAAGTAACAAACCTGGCTCCCACCATCCACCATTCCTTTACAAAATAGTTCCATTTCAATAAGAATGTATAGCAACATCAGAACTGATAATCCATTCCCCTGTGGGAAAGTGCTCTATCCACAAGAATATAGTTCTTAGGTGCAGTTAAGTTTGCCTTTACTGTTATCAACTCCACTCATTTCCAAAGCTACTTAGATGCACACCTTTTCCCACCCCCTTCAGTGAGGGTGTTTTATACATTCATAATACAGTTGGATTCTCTTGGCTCTCTCTGCATTCTTTTCTGGGATCCCCTAACTTCCTAAATGATTTTTTTAAATCTGCGTATTTTAAGATTCACTCTTTAAATTGAAAAGTTGTATAGTTTTGACAAGTGCATGATGTTATGTATCTACCATTACAGTATCATACAAAATAATATGACTGCCCTAAAATCCCCTGTGCTTCATCTATTCAACCCTATTCCCCAGTTCTTCAATCCCTGGCAACCACTAATCTTTTCACAGTCTCCATAGTATTGCCTTTTCCAAAATGTCATATAATTGGAATCATGCAGCATGTAGCCTTTTCAGAGTGGCTTCTTTCACTTAACGAGAATGTTCCTTCATGTGTTCTCATAGCTTGATAGCTCATTTCTTTTTATCACTGAATAATAATACATTGTTTAGATGTACTACAGTTTGTTTATCTATTCACCAATTGAAGGACATCTTGGTTGCTTCCATTTTTGGCAATTTTGAATAAAGCCACTATAAACATTCAAGTGTAGGTTTTTGTGTGGGCACACATTTTCAATTTGATTAGGTAAATAACTACGAGTGTAGTTGCTGGATCATATAATAAGACTATGTTTAGCTCTGTAAGAAACTGCGAAACTGTTCTCAGAGTGGCTGCACTATTTTGCATTTCCCACCAAAAATGACTGAGAATTCCCATTGCTCCAAATCCTCGCCAGCATTTCATATTGTCATGGGGGTGGGGGTGGATTTGGCTATCCTAACATGTGTGTGGCAGTATCTCATTGTTGTTTCAATCTGAAAATCCCCAATACCAGATGATGTTGAACATCTTTTCATATGCTTATTTGGCATCTATATATCTTCTTTGGTGAAATGTTTGTTCATATCTTTTGCCCATTTTAAATTGGTCTGTTTATTTTCTTATTAAGGTTTCTTTGTATATTTTGGATACAAGTGTTCAGTATGTGTTTTGCAAATATTTTCTCCAAGTCTGTGGCTTGTCATTTCATTTTTCTGTCTTTAGCAGAGCAGAAGTTTTTAACTTTAATATAGCCCAACATATAAATGTTTTCCGTGGATCATGCTTTTGCTGCTGTATCTGAAATCTCAAACCCAAGATGACCTAGATTTTCTCCCATGTTGTCTTCTGGAAATTTTATAGTTCTGCATTTTACATTTAGGTTCATGATCCATTTGGAGTTTCTTTTCTGGGAGATGTAAGGGCTCTGTGTAAGCTCATTTTATTACTATACCGGTATGGGCCTATTTCAGGTTCCCCATTCTGTTCATTGATCTATGCATTTATTCTTTTATCAATAGCATGCTGTCTTGATTACTGTAGCTTTTATAGTAAGTCTTAAACTTGGGTAAAATCAGTCCTCCACCTTTGTTCTTTTTCATTAGTATTCCACTGGCTGCTCTGTAGTTTTTTGTGGGTTTTTTTTTGCATGTATTTCCACATAAACTTTAGAATCAGTTTGCTGATATCCACAAAATCTTGCTCAGATTTTGATTGGGAGCATTTTGAATCTACAGCTCAACTTGGGAAGAACTAACATCTTAGCAATACTGAGCCTTCCAGTCCATGAATTTGGAATCTCTCTCTATTTAGCTCCTCTTTGATTTCTTTCACCAGTATGTCATAGTTTTCTGCATATAAATCCTATACATATTTCATTAGATTTATACATAAGTACTTCACTTTTGATGATAATATAAACAGCGTTGTGTTGTAATTTCAAATCCCAATTGTTCAGTACTGGTATAAAGGAAAGCAATTGACTTCTGTATATAACTATACATCCTGCAACCCTGCTATAATCACGTATTAGTTGCAGGATTTTTGTTGTTGTTGATCCTTTGGTATTTTCTATATAGACAATCATGTTTTCTGCAAATAAAGACAACTTTATTTCTTCCTTCCCAATCTGGGTACCTTTTATTTCCTTTTTTTGTCTTCTGTATTGTACTAACCAGGACGATGTTAAAAAGGAGTAGCAAGAGGAAACATCCCTGCCTTGTCCCTGATGTCGGGGAAAAAGCATCCAGTTTCTCCCCATTAAGTTTAATGCTAGCTGTAGTAGTTTTTGCAGGTGTTGTTTATCAAGTTGATAAACCCAGAGAGTTTAACCTCTGTTCCTAGTTTGCTCAGAGTTTTCCTGTTTTTATAATGCATGGGTTTTGGATTTTGTTAAATGCTCTGTCCACCTTAATTGATATGATCAATTGATATGATCATATGATTTTTCTTCTTTAGCCCCGTGGTATACATTACATTAACTTGTGTTTGAATGTTGAGCCAGCCTTGCATACACTTGATCATAGTGTATAGTTCTTTTTACACATTGTTGGATTTGATTTGCTAATATTTTGTTGAGGACATTTGCATCTATGTTTACAGGACCTATTGGTCTGTAGTTTTCTTTTTGTACAATGTCTTTAACTGGGTTTAGTAATCAGGCCGCATAGAATGAGTTAGGAAGTGTTCCCTCTGCTTTTATTTTCTGGAAGATATAATATTATAGCAAATTAGTATAATTTGTTTCCTTGAGTGTTTGCTAGAATTCACCAATGATACTCTCTGGGCCTGGTACTTTCTTTTTTAATTTAAAGATTATTAATTATTGATAGAATGTCTTTAATAGTTATAGGCCTATTCAGATCATATTTCTCCAAGTGTGAGTGTGATGGCATGGGTCTTTCAAGGAATTGGCTCATTTCATCCGAGTTATCAAACTTATGAACATAGACTTGTTTGTTATATTCCTTTATTATCTCTTTAATGTTCATGGATCAAGTGTGATGGCCCTCATTCATATCGGATATTATTAATTTGTGTCTTCTCATTTTTTTCTTGGCTAGCCTGCTTAGGGGTTTATCAATTTCAGTTATATTTTCAAAGAACCTGTTTTGCTTTCATTGATTTACTCTATTGATTTATTGTTTTCAATTTCATTCATTTCTCTTCTACTTTTTTCATTATTTCTTTCCTCTGCTTGTTTGGGGCTTCAATTCCTCCTCTTTCTCTAGCTTCCTAAGATGGAGGCTTAGATTATTTATTTTAGATCTTTCTAGTTTTTATATGTGCATTCAATACTATAAATTTTTCTCTCAGCACTACTTTTATTGCATCTCACATTTTTTTTTTTTTTTGAGGTACCAGGGCTGGGGGTTGAATCTGGGATCTTGTATGTGGGAAGCCAGTGCTCAACCACTGAGCCACATCGGCTCCCCTGAGTTGGTTTTTTCATTTGTTTGTTTTTTCCCCACATGGGAGGTGGGATCTCAACCGCTTGAGCCACAATTTTTTAAGAAAAGAGATATTACTACAAAGAGGAACATTTCACAATGATAAAAGTGTGAATATAGCAAGAAGCGATAACAATTATAAATGTATACAGACCTAACAAGAGAGCATCAAATACTTGCAAAAACTGATAGTTTTGAAAGGAGAAACAGGCAATTGAATCTCCATGCCCCAATCTCAATAATTGGTAGAACAATTAGAAAGAATATCAGCAACTGCACAGAAGACTTAGACGACATTATCAAGCAATTTGACCCAGTCAACGCATACAGGACACTCTGCACAATGATGGCAGAACACACTTTCTTTTCAAGCTCATATGGACAATCTCTAGGACAGACTATGTGCCAGGCCATAAAACAAGTCTTGATAAATTTAAAATTGAAATCATACAAAGTATGTTCTCTGAATACACTGGAATTAAATTAGAGACAGTAACAGAAGGAAATTCTGGAAATCCCCAAATATTTGGAAGTTAAACCACACACTGAAAAGTCAACCACAGGTCAAAGACGAAATCGAAAGGAAAATTTGGAAATATTTTGAACTGAATGAAAATGAAACAACAATACATCAAAATGTATGGATGTAGCAAAAGCAGTGCTTAGAGGGAAATTTATAGCTTTAAACACCTTTATCAGAAAAGAAAGACTTAAGTCAATAACCTAAGCTTTCACTTAAAGAAACTAGAAAAATTAGCAACTTCTTCAAGCAGAAGAAAGGAAATAATAAAGATTGGAGAAGGAATCAAAGAACTATAAAGCAGTAAAATATTAGTGAAAATCAATGATACAAAAAGTTGGTTCTTTGAAAAAAAATCAGCAAAACTGAAAAACTTTAGCCAGTCTTGACCAAGAAAAAAAGAGAGAAAACACAAATTTACAAACTCATGAATGAAAAAGGGCATCACTATCGAGTCTACAAAACTAAAAGGCTTAAAAAGGAGTATTTTGAACAATGTTGTATCAATAAGTTAAGCAATGTAGATGAAGAGGACAAAACCTTAGAAAGACAGAAATAATCAAAATTCACAGAAGTATAAAATCTGAATAGACTGATAACATTTTAAAAAAATAGAATTAGTAATTAAAAATCTTCCTGCAAAAAAAAAAAGCCCAGGACTAGATGGCTTTACTCTTAAATCCTTTGAAATATATTAAGAAGAAATGACACCAATCATTCACAAACTCTTTCAAAGACAAGGAGGAGGAAGCACTTCTTTATTCATTCTATGAGGACAGTATAAGTCTAATTCCAAAGTTAGACTAAGACATCCTAAGAAAAGAAAAGTAGAGATCAATGTCCTTCATGAAAATATATGCAAAAATCTGTAACAAAATATTAGCACACCAAATATAGCAGCATATAAAAAGGATTGTGCACCATGACCAAGTGGGCTTTATTCCAGGAATAAAAGTTTAGCCTGACATCTAAAAAAACAGTTAATGTTATATATCATAGTTACAGAATAAAAGACAAAGACCACGTGATCATCTTAATAGATGCAGAAAATCATTCAACAAAATCCAACACCCTTTCATGAAAAAACCACTCAACAAATTAGGTGTAAGAGGGAACCTCCTCAGCCTTATAAAGGACATTGATGAAAACTCACAGCTACCATCATGCTTAGTGGAAAGATGGAAAGCTTTCCTCCTGTGATTAGGACAAAAGCAAGGTGTCCACTCTCACCACGTCTAGTCAACACTGTATTGGAGTTTCTACCCAGGGCAAGAAGGGAACTGATAGACAGACAGACAGAGAGAGACAGAGAGAGAGACAGAGAGAGACAGAGAGAGAGAGAGAGAGAGAGAGAGAGAGGCAGAGAGAGACAGAGAGAGAGAGGCAGAGACAGAGACAGAGGGAGAAAGAAATCGAAAGCATACAGTTTGGAAAGGAAGAAGTAAAGCTGTCTTTATTTGGAGATGATATGATATTGCATTTAGAAAATAATCCCAAGGAATTATTACCAACCCCCCACTAGAATCAATAAATAAGCTTATCAAGGTAATAGGATACAAGATAAATATACAAAGGTCAATCTCATTTCTATGTACTAGTAACACACAATGCAAAACTGAAGTTAAGAAACTGATATCATCGGCAGGAGTATCAAAAAGAATAAAATATTTAGAAATAACTTTAACAATGAAGTATAAGACTTGCACAAAACTACTGCAAGAAATTAAAGTAGATAAAAACAAACGGAGAGAGTGGGGAGCAGATGTGGCTTAAGTGGTTGAGCGCCTGTCTTCCCACATGGGAAGTCTCAGGTTTGGATCCCAGTGCCTCCTAAAAATAAAAACAAACAAACAAGCAAACAAATGAAAAAAAAACCAACTCGGGAGTTGATGTGGCTCAGTGGTTGAGGGCCGGCTTCCCATATACGAAGTCCTGGGTTCAGTCCTCAGTCCTGGTACCTAAAATAAACAAACAAACAAACAAACAAACAAATAAATGGAGAGAGTGGAGAGAGATTCCTTGCTCGTGAAGGTGAAGACCCAATATTGTCAGAAGCCAATCCTCCTCAAATTGATCTATAAATTCAGTGCAATCCCTATCAAAATCTTGCAGCTTTATTTTAGAGATTGACATGCTAATCCAAAAATTTATATGGAAATACAAAAGACCTACTCTAGACAAAGGAAGTTTTAAAAAGAATAAAGTTGGAGACTCCCTGATTTCACAAGTTATTCTAAAGTGACAGTAATCAAGCTACCACGGTATTGGTACAAAGATAGGCATATAAATCAATAGACCAGAATCGGCAGCTCCGGCATAAACCCTAATATTGGTGGTCAACTGAATTTTTACAAAAGGTGCCAGAACACATCACATTGGGCAAATAGTTTTCTTAACAAACAGTGCTGGGACAATGGATAGACATTAAAAAAGAGAGAGAGAGAGAGAGAGAGAGAGAGAGAGGAAGAGAAGTTTGGTCCTAACTTTACAACATATATAAAAATTAACTCAGAATGGATCATAGATCTAAATGTAAGTGCTAAACCTATACAACTTCTTGAAGAAAACCTTTGTGGCCTTGGGTTAGGCAAAGGGTATTCGTTATGACATCAAAAGCATGGCTCATGAAAGAAAAAATTAGGTAAATTGGACTTCAACAAAATTCAGGACTTTTAACACTTCAAAAGACACCATTAAGAAAATGAAAAGACAAGCTGCAGACTGGGAGAAAATATTTGCAAACCATATATCTGATAAAGGATGTGTATCCAGAATATATAAAGAATCCCTACAATCCAATGATAAGACAAATAATCCAATTTAAAAGTGGGCAAAAAATTTTAGAGACATTTCACCAAAGAAGACATACGAAGGGCTAAGAAGCATCTGAAAAAAATGCTCAACATCATGAGTCCTTAGGAAATGCATATCAAAACCACATGGCAGGAAACCAGTGTAGTCCCCACGTACAAGGTCCCAGGTTCAATCCCTGGCCTTGGTACCTCAAAAAAACAACAAAAACAACAACAACAACAACGAAAAACATGGGATAAGACTTCACACTCACTAGGATGGCTGTCATAAAAAAGATGGACAATAACAAGTGTTGGTCAGGATTTGGAAAAACTGGAACCCTCATACTTTGCTGGTGGGAATGTAAAATGCTACAAATACTTTGGAAAACATTCTGGCACTTTCTCAAAAAGGTACACATATAACCACACCACCCAGCAAGAAAAATGAAAACGTGTTCACGGAAAGACATACGTGAATATTCACAGCAGCATTATTTATAATAACTCCATATGGAAACAACCCAAATGTTCTTCAGCTGATGAATGGATAAACAATATGTGCATCTATACGACGGAATATTATTTAGCATTAAAAAGGAACAAACGACACAGACAAAATATGAATGGGCCTCATAAACTTTATGCTAAATGAAAAAGTCTGAGGCAAAAGACTACATATCATATGATTCCATTTACATGAAAAATCCAGAAAAGGCAAATATAGAGGGACAAAAAGCAGAACAGTGGTTGCCTCGAGCTGGGGGTGGCTGTGGGGATTCATTGGAAATGGGCACGAGGAAACTTTTTGGGGTGACAGAAATGTTCTAAGATTGCACAGCTGAATAAATTGACCAAGAATCCTTGAATTGTATGTACTGTAAAACTGAATTGTTGAATTGTAGGATCGTTGAACTCTATGGGTGAATTTTATGGTAAGTAAATTATACATCAATAAAGCTGTTAAAAATATAAATATATGATATGATCATAATAAATGCTGTGAAGAAAAATAAAGCAAAATAGGGGAATAGAAACTTCAGGATGGGGCTGCAATTTTACCTAGGTCACTGACAGTCATTAGTGTGGTTTGCTCCTCACCTTGTAGGCACATGGTAGGACAGAAATTTCCGGACCTCCTGTGGGTGGCTGGGGCAGGGGTTAGTGGGGTGGCATTTGCCTCTTCCAGCCTGAGGATTTCACGCAGGCGTGGGCCCTGTGGAGCTTGTTCTCTCTCTCTGATGATGGCAAAACCTAGCCCGTTCTGCCTCCTCCAGAAGGGCAGGGAGAGCCCAGAGACGGTGGCATTTGAGTGACAGTCTGAACGAGGCACGTTTGTGAGCCTTGGGGACATCTGGAGGAAGAACGCTCTGAGAGCACAGCACGTGCAAAGGCCTGGCATGTCGGAGGGGCCGGGGCCACTGGTGCTGATCACGCGGGGGGCTGCGGCAGGAGATGGTGGGAAGGGTCCTGGCGGGGCCGGATGGAGGGGCCTGTCGGCAGCAGAAAGACAGTGAGTGATGTGGGAGTCACCTGGGATGTGCTGAGCAAGGGATGGACCTGACCTGGATTAGGTTTGAAGGCCGGGCTCTGGCTGAGGAATGGAGAAGAGATGGAAGGGGCCGAAGCTGAAACGTGGGGAGCAGTGGGGAGGCCTTGGGAAGCCCGCAGGGGAGAGCTGCCCTCGCCCCTGCTACTGCGGCTTTCCTCTCATACACCCATCAGGTCCCACCGGTCTTCTGCTTACAACCTTCCATAGCTCCCTAGTGCCCGCTGGCTGGGGTTCACATTACTCAGTCTGACACCAATGGCCCTTTCCTCCCTTACTTTCCACCACCCCCTTCCCCATGACTTCAGACCAAATCTCTCGAGCCTCCATTCTCTCAGGACCTGCCTGGGTTCTTGTGGTCCCCTCACATCCCTGCTGTCTAGAAAGGGGATAGGGGGAGAAGGTATGATGTGAGGAAAGGCCAAGGTGGGTGAAGCCACAGGCAGGGGTGTGGCATGCACCCCATTCCAAGCGCCCCCTGCCCTTGTTCTCGGAGGTGAGCCAGCGAGGCAGGACCTGTAGGGATTGTGGAGTCAGAAAAGCCTTCTCTTTCTTTCTGGACCCTCTGGCTGGCCTTGGGCAGAAGCCCTCGTCATTCTCATCGACTATGGTTCAGACGTGCCTGGCCCCCCTGCCCAGCCACGGAGAGCAGCCCCCAGCCCCGGGCAGCGATTCGCAGGGAGAGCCAGGCAGCCAGTGATGACAGGTTTGGAAGCTGCCGAGCCAAGAGGCCGCAGCTGGGCTGAACTGACGGGATGGCTCACGGGAAAGACCAGGGGGCTAGTGGGGGAGCCAAGGGTGTCCCACGGCCGTGTGAGCGTTTCAGCCCAGGACCCACCCCATGAGGGCCTGAGACCCGGACGGGCTGGCCTCTGGCCTCCTGCAGCAAGGCCAGGATCTCGGCAAAACTGCAGGCAAAGTGAAGGAGCAAAGCAGAGCAGCACACCTTCACCCCAAAGCATCTTCCCTTTGCCCTAGGTCCTTGGAGATGTCAGGTAAAGTCGAGCCCAGATTCCCCAATAATCTCCTCCAGTCTCTGTGGAAGACAGAAAGTGTGTGTGTATGTGTGTGCATGTGTGCATGTGTGTATATGTGTGCGTGTGTGTGTGTGTAGACAGAAGAGAAAGAGGCGCACAGATGGACTGACACAGAGTGACCAAGATGGAAAGGAGTCGCCTTCCCTGAGCTTTCGTTTCTGGACGCTTCTATGGACAAGCTTTACCAAAGCTGCCGAGCGGTTTGTGATCTGATCGTCATTTAAAATTTGGTTCAATCAAGCTCTTTAAATTCAGGCACCTCGTGAACACTCTTGTTTGTCCTTTCTCAAAAGATTCATCTCTCCTCCGAGGCGGGGGGTAGGGGCATCTCCTAGATTCCCCCAGGAGCAAGTGACTTTTCTGTTTCCAACCTGAGCGGCGCCGTCTACCCAGCGCAGAGGAAACGGTCTAGAGACGTCCCAGGACTGCGCAGAGTTCAAGGCCAGCCCAGTTCTCCCCACCTCCCATCGCACACAAGGATGGTAAGGGCCAGATAAACGCCCGGCCGCAGCGTCCAGCCACCCGGCTCCCAGCCACCGGGTCCTTCTGAGCATGGAGCTGCAGTCCAGCCCCCTGCAGAGACCCACTCGGACCACCTCGAGGCAGCCGTGCCGAGTCCGAGGTCCCTTGAGCTCGGCCTGGTGCTTCCTGATGCCCGCTGCCCGGCAGTCATCGCGGAGTTTAAAATCCTGCTGGGCCCCACCCTGGCCCCTTGGAGCTGGGCCTGGGTGTTTGAAAAGCCCCTGCAGCGATTGTCATGTGCACCAGACTGAGAACACCGGCTCCTTGTCTCCCACCAGCATCGGGCCCCATGGGGGCCCAGGTTCGATGACCAGCCAACCCAACCAGCCACTGAAAGGATCCCAGCAGATGGCCATTTCCCCACTTTGTCTAACCAGGGGGCTACTTATCCAGCTTCGCAGCTTCTCAGTTAACCACGTGCCTGGACCTTTTCCAAGCAGGGCTGCAGACCACCTCACGACACTCACAGACCCCCCCACCCCCAGGAGGGAATGCCTGCGAGCCTGCAGTGGCGTGGCCGTGGGGTCCCCCATGACCTGTGGATGTGACTGGGGCCCTAAGCCACTTGAGCCCAGGACCATCCTGACCTTCATGGTCATGCTGAAGCCTCTTTAGCAGGTAGACACAGAGCAGGGGTGAGGACAGTGCCCAGGGAGCTGCAGTAGCGCCGGCCCTCGGCTCTGGGTTCCCAGCTCAGTGCAGGGCACGGCCAAGGTACCCGCTGTCCTCCTGCCATCTCAATCCCACTTTCACCCCACCCACAGGACCAAGTCCGCAGGTGCCTACCACCCAACCCTCAAGCAGGGAGAAATCAAGAGCAAAGGCCCCCCGTCCTCCCCCCCCAAGAATAAAATAAAATTCTTACTGAAATATCTGGCTGCAAATGTTCTTCTCTTGCTGGAAGCTGTCGGCAGCATAATGAAGCAAATGTGCAAATTTCTTCTATATCCTTTCTATAAAGAACCAACCACAGCCTCAAACAGACAAGCTAATTCCTGTTTTCCAGTAATAGGAGATCAGCATCTATAGAAAAGAAATATATTTAGAATGCCCTTTAGCTGGTGTTTTCTTGGATTTCAAGCAAGAAAGCTTGCTATGAGGAATCAGTCCCCAAATGCACGTGTACCAGGGGATCTTGGAAAGGCTGGGGGGCCTCGTGGGGCCAATTTGGGTGTCCCTTTCCCATGCCTGTAAAATGGGAGCAATAACGAGAACGACCTCTCAAAGCGAATGGAGAATCAGCGAGACACAAGGTGCAAAGGGCTTTTGCAAGTTGCAACCCACCCAGTCTGTGTAAGATACTAATGTTTCATCTTTTTAAATCAGCTGACCTGGATTTAAGGGGAAGCTGTGTTTTCCAGGGAGCCTTGAAAACAGAAGCACCGCTAAGTACACGGGTACTCGTGGGATGCCATTTAGGACCCTTAGCTGCTGCTAGTGGGGTGGGGAGTGGTGGATTGAAGCTGTACAGACCCCAGAAAAGCTTGCTCTTAAAGCTAATCCATTCCTGTGCGTGGGCGTGGGCCCAGTGGAAGCAGGGCCCTTTGAGGAGGCTCCTTCAGTTAAGGTGCGACCCACCTCAGTCAGGACGGGTCTTAATCCTATTACTGGAATCTGTTACAAACGGGGTGAATACAGAGAGAAAGCCATGGAAGGAAGACACTGAAAGCAGCAAAACCCAGAGGAGCAGGGAGAGTCCAGCAGACACCGCCATGTGCCTTGCCACTGGCTGAGGAGCCCAGGATCGCCGGCAGCCGGTCTTCGGGGAAAAAGCATCAGCTGATGATGCCTTGATGTGGACATTCTCTAGGCCTCAAAACTGTAAGCTAATAAGTTCCCGGTGTTAAAAGCCAGCCCATTTCATGCCATCTGCTTTAAGCAGGATAGCAATCTAAAACAGGGAGCAGTAATGGAAACTGCCTCCCGAAGTGACAGAGAACCCGCCAGACAGAAGGTGTAAAGGGCCACTGAAGACCTGAGTTGCTGGAGGGGTGGGAGGAGGTCACGGGTCCCTCTTACAGGTGCAGAAAGAACACCCAGCAACGTTACACCGGCTGCTCACAGCACTGGCTCCCCAGTTCCGTTTCTAGAAATTGAGTCTGATTCAATCATAATTTACAGTTACAAAAAATAAAAAAGAAGACCCCGCTTATGAAACAGCCAAGTGACTTTTATGCAGCCATCGAACATCGCGGACTGTGGAAATCTAAGGGAACAGGCAGCGACCGGCAGCAGAGGCTCTACCATCCCTCTAAGTAGATATGGCGATTACACAGGCAGGACAACAGCTCCCCGGAGGGCACACGCCAGAATGTTCTGCACGGCTCCTCCTCGTTCCCTTGGCTCCCTGGCCTTTGCTGTACTGAGCCTGAATCATGTTTTTAATTGCAAAACCAGTCAGAGTTGTAAAGACAGGATGAGCATCGCCAGGGTGGTGGGTGGGGGCCCAGGCTGGGGGAAACCAGGGATTCGGGATGGCAGCCGGTGCTGCAGGCTGCTGGGGGCAGTGCCATGGGCCGCCCGGGACTGGCCTGGTGCTGGGAGGGGAGGTGCTTTCTTAAAACTCCCTCCTGCTTTTCCTGAGCCCTCCTCGCTTGTCCTGCCTTCTTCCCCTGCCCCGAAGATTGAGCTGGTGGGGGTGGGAGCTGGTTTTCCCCCCACCTCCCCAGCCCAAAGAGCAGGCAGGGTAGAGCACGTGAGCCCTTTGTGGGCCTTGCTCTGAGTGCCGGGGGGAGCCTGAGTAACTGGTGACCTGGCAAACGCATCTTCTGCAATGCACATTCAGCTCTTTGTAGCAGGGAGGCGGAGGGTGTTAGTATAAAGTTTTCCGATAAAAACCAGAACACCCCGTTGAATCTGAATTTCAGATAAACAATGGATGATTTTTTAGTAGAATATTACACGCAATATTTGGAACACACACTAAAAAAATTTAACTGGGCTTCCTGTATTTTTATTTGCTAAATCTGGCAACCCTATTTAAGTCACATGTCTCAGTATCTGTTTTCAATTTGGTCAAAAGAAGATAATAATACCATTAAGTGAGAAACTTTCAGTTGCAGGAAACAAAAAAACCTGACTCATACTGGCTTAAAAAATAAGCGGGGCACTTGTAGTCTCCTTTCAAAGGAAAGTCCTGGTTGTGGAGGCTTCAGGAAGGGCTGGATCCAGCAGCTTGACAAGTCAACCAAGTCTGGGTTCCTTTCCCTTTCTCCTGTTTCCTCCCAGGGGTCTCCTTCATCCTCAAGAAAGTGCTTGCATTACTAAAATATGCCAGCCGCCAGCTTCAGGGGCTCCATGCTTCCTCCTTCACAACTAAACCTTCCAGTGTCTCTCAGAAGTGCTGGGAAGCGCTCCCTCTCTGTTTCTCCCCCAATTCTCTGCTTGCCACACGGCCTTGCTTGCCACCAATCCAGGCCTGAACCACTCCTGGTACCCCAGGAATGTGACGTGCTGATTTGCTGAAGGCAGCCTGGCCCCATCCCTGGGGCTACGTGGAGCTGGCGTCTCACAAGGCACCTGGGCTGGTTTAGGAAAGAGGTGGATGCCCCGACAGATGCCTGGGGAAGCTGCCCTGTGGGTGCTCTGATGATGAGATAAATGGGAGGGGCTCTGTCCCCTCTGTGCCTCTGTCCTTCTGCAGGCCTGGTCTGTGACCCACGTGGAGCTTACTGATCAGAGAGCTGAGTCCCGACCCGGGCTGCGCCGTGTGCCCCCGGAAGTCCCTGGCCCTCCCTGGCCTCCACTCCTCCTTTCACACTTTGGGGGTGGTGCATGGGGCCACGATTGTACCAGGTGGGCTCTGAGCTCTTCCTGGGCTCCAGTTGAGCAGTTTCAGTCAGAACCACCTCTGTGGTTCACCCACCCCAGCCTGAAGGGGGGGATGACAATGGTGGGGACATCTGCTTTGGGGAAAACATACCTGGTGGGAAGGGCAGGTGTGGTGGGCTCTGCTCACAGGAGAAACGTTCTCCAACCAGCCCCCCAGCCCCCCAGGACCCTCGGCCACCTTTCTCTGCAGGTTGTTCAGAAGCAATCACAGCCCAGAGCTGAGGTCAGCTCAGGGGGGACCAAGCCCCTGGCCCCCGTGAAGGTCAGGAGAGCGAGCTGATGGCTACTGGGGATGACTCAGCCAGGCTCAGCCCCTGCCGGCACTGGCCACAGGGGTGGGTGCTGGAAATACCCTGCGCCCCGGGGCATCACCCCAGTTGCAGGCCACTGGATGTGCTGCTATGACTAATACTGGCAGCTAGCGCCAATCGGGCACGGACTGGGGGCCAAGCCATCAGCCAGGCGCCTGTCAACGCCAGGAGGTGGGTGTCACACGGTTTAACATGGGGGGGGGGTGTCATGGGGATTTTCCACTTCCTCAAGCGTGAGCAACCTGCCCCCTAGTGTGAATGTGAGAGCGGGGTAATGAGCTCTGACCCCCATCACGCCGGTGGGGGTGGGGGCGTCTGGGCCGGGCCGGGCAGGGGCTGTGAGGGTCCCAGGTGGGCCGCCTCCGGGGGGTCTGCTCACCTGGTCCGCGGCAGCCGCGCCTGGGCCTTGGCCGGGGTCTGCCCGGGCCTCCTCCCTGCGGCCCCGCCTGGAGGGCGCGCCGGGGCTCCCTGCCCCCTCTTCCCGCCCCGGCCCCGGGCCCTGCCCCCGGGCCCCCATGTGACGAGGCGGCCGGGAGGCGGGCTGGACCGGGACGGAGCTGCCCGGGCTGGACATCACCAGGCAGAGCCCAGGCTCCCTGGCCCCTGTACGCCTCTGGGGGTGCGTTGATGGCGGCCCTTGGCTGGCTCCGGGGCTGCAGCAGCCTCCGGAGACGTTTCCCGGCGAGGCTGCGGGCTGCCAGGAAGGCCGGGCCTGGGCTTGGTGCCCCCTGCCGGCCGTGGCGCTCACTGCCCCGCGCCCCTGGGCCTCCGCCTCCCTCACCGCCAGCTTCCCATCGCTCCCAGTCATACAGTATAGGCGTTGCGAGACTGTATATTGTTTTGTGTGTAAATATCGAAGTCAGTACTGGATCCCAGTCCCCCCGCCCTTATTTTTGAAAAGGGCCTTAGGTACTTAGTATGATTAATATACTGAACACAATTTAGGTACTGAGCAACCCTGGCTGTAGTTAGCAGATATGACCACTAGATGGCGATCTCAGCACACTGCTTATGGTGTACTGGGATTTTTTTTTTATTTATTTAATTTTTTTAGCAGGGTTTGGTGACAGAGTCTGGGGAGGGCCTTTCAGAGGAGGGGCTCTGTTGGCCCTTAAACGGATGGCCCAGGGGCTCAGAGGAGTCACCAGCATCTAAAGTACCCACTTCCTCTGCACATATAATTTCTGTGCAGTTGAGGGCTTCAAGGAAGCAGCAAGTGCCTCACTTGCCTCACCCTAGTCTAAGCCCAAGGCCTCCTGGGCTTGGGATATATCTGGAAGAAGCAGGATGGGGACTAAGAAATGGCCCTATAAGACCATAGAGGAGAAGGAGGTGCTCTGGCCTCAGCCCTGGTCAGGCAGGGCCCACAAAGAGATGTGGCAGGGACACTCAGGCCCCATGTCTATCCCAGGGTTGCATGGGCAGGACAAACAGATGTGCTTGCTGGGAGGGGCATGAGAGGGATGGATGGGGCGCTGCCCAATCTGCAGTCCCACTCGGTGAGTGACAAGCATGAGCCTGGTGGCCAGCCATGGGGTGGGGGGGCAACCACAACAAGGGGGGAACAGGGCAGAAGAGTGTGGCCACAGGAGGCCCCTCTCCTGTGGGTAACCCAAGCCTGCCCCAGCCTTTTGTGGCTCCTGCCATAAGCCAGCTCCGAGTGGAGGTACTGGAGGCCAGGGCAGAGCAGCCTCCCTACAGTGAGTTATGGGAGGCTGGACAACCAAGGAAAGTGGGTGTTCTGCCCAGCCCGGCAATATTTTAGGGAAGACAACACATCCAGCAGTCTGGTCCCTGGAAGCTGGAAGAAGAGAGCTGAACCACGAAGGAGAGTGTGGGTTCCCACATGCAAAGGGGAAAAAAGAATTCTGTGAATGCTTTGTCAAATTCAAAGCATCCTTGTGCATAAATGGTTGGGCATTAAGAACATGGTGGGATCAATATTACACACAATACTGAAAAAAATCATGGAACAGAAGAATGGAGAAAATTATTAGGGTGTGAAGGCTTCTGGGTACTTAGGACTTAGCTCTAGACCAGCACCTTCCAATAGAAATATAAAGCAAGCTGCATACGTAGTTAAAAGTTTTCTAGTAGCCACATTAAAAAAAAAGTAAAAACCATGGGGAATTCATTTTGATAATATATTTTATTTAATGCAATATATGAAAAATAATATCATTACACCATGTAATAAATATAAAAATTATTAATGAAATACTTTACATTCTTGCCTTCCTACTAAGTCTTTGAAATCTGGTGTGTATTTTATATTTATAACAGAGCTCAGTTTGGATGCTGAATTTCCATCAGACATTCTTCATCTGCAATTAGATTTTAAAAAATTTACAATTGAAAAGAAGATTTACATACCCAAGTCGTTGCAATCATACTTACAGCTTTTCAATAACTGAATTGCATATGAATTTTCAAATTTAAAGTAAAATTAATTTAAAAATAAAATTAAAAATTCATTTCCTCAGTTGCATTAGTCAAATCTCAAACGCTCAATAGCCATGTGAAGCTGGTGGCTTCGTATTGGATAGTGCAGCTCTGGGCTTTCTTTTTATTTTTTTATACATTTATTTTTCTAATAGAGACAGCCAAGATGTCCAGAGAATGGTTAAATAATACGTGAAATATTCATATGGGAAAATAATCCTACTAATGATATATAACAACAGTGATACAACAAATGGGATATAATAAACATATGGTGAGTAAATGCAGTCAGATACAAAAGAAAACATAATCTTTATTTTTATTTTAATATAGTTCAAAAATATTTGTAGAAATCAATGACAAAAGTCAAAATAATAGATACCTTATGAGGATATTGAGATTTATGAACAAATAAATATATATTCAAATGAACAAAATCAGAGAAAAATGCAATGCCATCAGCCATATGGTATGAGAAATGCTAACAGAAGTTCTGGAGGTTAAAGGAAAGCCATTAAGGAATGACATGTGCTAAGAAGGTTGAATATGTCATTCTGGACATTGTGAAAAACTAAGTTAAAGCAGACAGTAATGATTGGAAGATGAATACTGAAATTTTAAACAATAATTGAAATGAGATATATGGTTTATGAACATTTTATTATACTTCTTGCCTTATATATGGGTAACAACAAATAGAAGTCGGATTTATAAAACCAGTAGAGGGCGGTAAAGACAAAAATAAAATAATTCACCAGAAGAAAGGGGAAAAATAGAAAAAATACTCATGACAAATAGAAACACAAAATAAGAAGCTATATATGTATATAAATGCATCAGTAATAATAAACAGATTAAGCTCACATATTAAAAGACAGAGGTACTTTGAATGGATTTTTAAAAATCCAATCACAGCTGTTTATCAAGAGACCCATCTAAAACATAAGATCACAGAAATATTAGAATTAAGGAATGGAAAAAGATGCACCAAGCAAATAGAAACTAAAAGTAAACTGGCAATATGAGATGAGATAGACAAGATAGACTTTAAGGAAAAAACTTTATTGGAGATAAAGATGGTTGTTACAAGATGATAAAAAGAACAATTCATCAGAGAAATACAAAAATCTTGAACCTTTATACCCCTGACAACGTAGCCTGAGAGAAAGGAAAGGAAGCAAACACAAACCCATGACATAATGAGGAGAATTTGACATATCCACAATCCTAGTGAAAGTTTTATGTAAACTTAGAAACTGATAGACCAAGCAGAACAAAAGAATAAATTATTAAAGAAATAGGATATTTTGAACAACACAATAAGTAAGCTTGATATAATAGAATATGTAGAAGTCTGTACCCACACAATGTTTGTAGAAAGTGAGCATGTAACACAACAGAGCTCTGAACAATAAATATAAAAAAATCAGCATTGGTCAATATTCTCTAATCTCCATGAAATAAAGTTAGACACCAGTAACAAAAAAGACAGCTAAAAATAAAGAATACACATCTAAATGCTGAAAACCGCACTGCTAATTCATGTCTCAAAGGAAATTGCAAAATATTTAGATTTGAAAGCAACACAAACATCACATTTCAAGAACTGTTTCCAGAGACCTCCCATTCTGCATTGCACCTCTTTCTTTCCTCCTTCTGGTAGAAATAACAGCAAACACACAGGGCTTATACGTACTGGGCATTGGTCTAAGAGCACAAAACCCAGCTCACGAAATCTTCTCAACAGCCCGATTACAGATGAGGAAGCTGAGACCTGCTGTGACCTCAGGCAGTCTGGTCTAGAGGTCACGGTTTAGCTGCCCTGCTAGGTCAGTCTTTGAATATATAAAGACTCAAAATTCAACACTGGGAAAACAATCCAATTAGAAAACAGGCAAAAGATGTAATAGACATTTCACCAGAGAAGAAATATGGTGGCAACAAAGCCCATGGAAAGATGTTCAACATCATTAGCCATCAGGGAAATACAAGTTAAGACCACAATGCAATATCACTACATACCTTCATAATGGCTAAAAGGAAAAAATAGTGACAACACCAAATGTTGGTGAGGATGCAGAGAAACTGGGTCACGCATACCTCACTGGTGAGGCTGTAAAATGGCACAGCCACCCTGGAAAATAGTTTGGCAATTTCTTTAAAAAAAAAACTAAACACCTAAACATATACATAACCATACGACCTAGCGTCACACTCCTGGGCATTTTCTCCTAGAGAAATGTAAACTTAGGTTCACACAAAATCCTGTACACAAATGTACATAGCATATTTATTTGTAATAGTCCCAAACAGGAAACAACAAAATGTCTTTCAATAGGTGAATGCTTGACCAAACAGTGGTCCATCCATCCCGTGAAATATTCCTCAGTAATTAAAATGAAAAGGGAATGGCCTATTGATACATGCAGTCACCTGGATGGATCTCAAGGGCAATCTCAAAGGCCACATCCTGTAAGAGTCACTGTAAGTAACAGTCTCGAAATGACAAAAGTGTAGAGATGAAGAACAGATTTGTGGTTTGCAGAGTTAGAGTTGGGGAGGGGAAGAGAGATGTGTGAGTATGAAGGAGTAGCAGGAGGGAGACTCTGTCCGAATTGTATCCTGATTGCCATGTTGGCTCCAGGAATCCACAGTTGTGATACAATGACAAAATGAACAATAGAAACCTATTACACCAATGTTCTTTTTATGGTTTTGATATTGTACTAGAATTAACATAAGGTATAACCATTGGGAAACTGGGTGCAGGCTACAAGGGCCTCTCTTGCAACTTCCTGTGGATCTATGATTATTTCAAAATAAAAAGTTAAAGAAATAGAACGCAAAATCATGAATATTTGCTAGTAACAAGTAGAGACATTCTTAATGTCTTATGCATATACATAATAAGGTCTTGTGAGGCTGTTAAGATGTTAGTGCATTTTATTATTATACTTTTAAAGTTGTCTTTAAAAATCAAAAGGCACAGTGGAAATGCTGATTAATGAATATCAAACGTTGAAATAAAAATTACTCGAATCAAACTAAATCTTCACTGCAGTTTTAAAAAGAGAGAATAAAAATAAAAATTAAACTATTGGCAGTCTGGTGTTTGTGTTGCAGCTAGTTCAGTGTGAAGGACACTTGACCAGCTCCATCCTTGTTGCGCCTAGAGCTACCCACCCACACACTTGAGAGCCAGTGAACTGCTTCCTATTGTAAAATACTTCCAGACGGCTGTGCACTATCTTTGCAAACATTGCACCAATGTGTAAGCGCCTATGAACTGTGAACTTGAACTCAAAAATGGATGGCTGCCCTTTAGGGAAAAGAGCTTCTGTGATGGAAGACTGAGTGCATTCGTGCAGTCTGAGAGGAGGGTTTGAACAGGGATTTGATTTTCCCTTTCCAGTTTCCACACTCAGTTCCTCCCGTACACCCAAGCAAGCATGTGGCCCAGCCGATGGTATGACCTAGAAACCTTAAATCCATGGCATTTGGATCCCGCTGCTTTCTCTTTAGTGGACGTTGGACAAGTGACATGGCCCTTGGATGGCGTGAGTCCAGAAACAGATGTTTAGGTTGGGGCTGCGGCTGCTCCGGGAGCACTGACTGCAGATCTCGAGGGACAGAGGTGCCCGTGATGTCTTGTGTGTGTTTTGGGGTTCTCATGGCCCCCTGAAGCACAGGCCCAAGATGGGGCCCTCTTGCTTTTCTGTACATGTAGCACTTTCCATCAATGCTAGGTGGGCACCTTGGAAACCGTGTCTCCATGGCAATGTGCTGCTGGGTTTGCACTTTTCAGAAGCCACACAGGCTGCCTTGCTAACCTCAGTTTGCCCCCAGAGGGCCTTGCACGTGGGTGCCGGGCCTCAAGGGCCTTTGGGACCATGAGCTGAACACGCTGTGGTACTTCCTGTAAAGGTGAGCACGGCCGCCCTGCAGGGAAGCTTCTGGACCTGCTGCTGCAGACCCCCGGGGCTCACCCCGTCAAGCAACGGGGAAGACTTCAACTGAGGCTGGCGTCCGACCAGCCGAAACTAGCGGCACATTTTTAAATGTTTTCTTCTTTTTCTCTCGTTGTCAATACCAGATGCCAACGATGGCCGCCATTGACATGGTCTGTGCGCTCTCCTTCTCTGGAAACCAGCTGCCATGTTGAAAGGCTTGAGCTAGTCTAAGAGGCCACCTGGAGAAGGAGAGGCCGCGGGGGGGCACCAAGGAGCCAGTGATGTAAGATCCTGGGACCTTCCGGCCTCCCAGCGCCCATGTGAATGCAGACACGTGATCACTGGGGCAGAAGAACCCCCCCGCCAAGCCCTGCCTGCTTCTTGTCCCACAGAATCAGGAGAGATAAGAAATCATTGCTATTTTAAGCTGTATTTTGTTAGACAGTGGTAGAGCTCAAAACTAAACTTGGAAAATTTGAACATGCAATGTCTTACTGGGCATCTATTATTTGTCATGTCCTGTGCTAGGCTAGGGCTACAGAGACAAACAAGACAGAGCCTCTGACATAAGAACTCTTGACCCCAAAGCAAAGAGGCAGCCATAACAGAATGGACTGGACGAGCCATTGGGAATGTGTGGATGCTGTACAGGGAGAGAGAATCCCAACCAAGTCATGGCCCTAGTTCCACCACCCAGGGGCAGCTACTTAGCGCGGTGTGTGGCATCTGCCTCCAGTGTTTTCCCTGTGGACTGATTTTGCTGTGGATGCGGTAATGAAGGTGATTACAGATGATGTTGAAGATTTACTTTGTGCCAGGTACTGAGAATCAGGTCATTGCTTCCTCACAACCACCCACAAAGAACGGCATGGCCATGTCCCCCTTAGCATGGATGAGGAAGCTGAGGCTTGAGGGCCTGAAGGGAAGGTCAGGGGGCCGGCGAGGGGCCGAGGGGCAGAGGAACAGAGAGGCAGAGGCTCTGATTCCAGAGCAGGCGCCCTTAGTCACAGTGCCACAATTGACTTGTCTATATTTTTTACTTTTTATTTTGAGATATTTTCAAACTTACAGGGCAGTAGCAAAAATAATACAAAACCCATACAGAAAACAGCCTCCCCAGATACCCAGATCCACCAATTTTAACATCTTGCCACATTTGCCATTTCCTTCCTCCCTCCCTCCTTCCTTTTTTCCTTCCTTTCTTCCTTCTGTCATTTATCATTTATCTCATATCTATCTATCTATCTATCTATCTATCTATCTATCTATCTATCTAACTATCATCTATCTATCATCTATTTTCTGAAAATTTCAGAGTAGCTTGTCTACATCCTGCTGCTGGAACACTTAATACTTCTATGTTCATTTCCTAAGAAGAAGGATATTCACTTATGTAACCACCTTAAGTGCAGTTATCAAGTTCAAGAAACTAAAAGTTATATAAAGTCCGTATTCCATTTTCTTCATATGCTCCGACAATGTCCTTTTGACCCTTTTCTCCTCCATTTTAGATCCCATCCAGGATCATGTGGTGTATTTAATTACCTTGGTCTTTAGTTCTCCTTTTTCTTTTAAATTGTGGAAACATCTGTGAAGCACAAACTTTCCCATCTCAACCACTCCCAAGCATACCATTCAGTGGCATGAATCACGTTCATTTGTCTGCTTTTTAACTTAATATTATAAATTAAGCATTTTTCATAGCCTTAAAAATCTCACTTGAAATGGCATATTAATGGAAAATATTCTATTTTTAAATCTCCTAAAATTGAACACTTTTGACAATTTCCAATATGCTGTGAGGTTTGATTTTATATTTCTTATGTCCCCACATCATTCCATCTTTTGATTCAAAGCAGATATATAAAAAGCCCTTTCTGAATATTGGTTCATTTCCTTAGGATAGTTTTTTCAGAAGGGGTAAATAATATACTTCTAAGTTTGTGGTTTTCTGTAGAACTGTCTGGAAGCAAAAGGCAATCAATCTTTGTGAGTGATACAGCAACGCCTGTCCCTAGTTAGAGCAATTATCCCCACATTTCACAATTTCTCCGGAAACCCAGCAAGGTACTTTTGAGAACATGGAGCTGGTTGTCATGGAACTGCCCATCAAAATTTCCCGGAAAGCCTGGAGTGAACTTGTGGCTGAGGTTGGAGAGTACAGATGCGCCCCCTGGGCTGGCAGCTCAGGGAGGGACTGGCGGAAAGCAGAAGCGGCTTCACACCCTGCCCCGACCTCTTCTAGGGAAGCTGCCCAGCCCTGTTGAGGCTCCCAGGGGGGAGGGGGGCGCTTCCCAGGGTCTCTGGCAGAGCCCCTGCCCAGTGTGTGCCGTAAGCTGTTTGAGCACCACAGTCTGTTGTAGTTGGTGTGAGGACAGGGACACCTCTCTTAGGGATCAAATGCCCCCCTTGTCCCTGCTTTCCTCTGGGCTGTGCGTCCTTGTCCTCACAGCCAAGGTCTCACCTGAGTCTCCCAGCTGCCGCATGAGGCCGGTGGGGTTGGAGATGGGCTGCCTTCCCATTCCGCCCCGCTTCATCCCCAGCCTTTGCTTACCTGGTCCGCAGTGGCTGGGTCCACTGGCAAGTACTACAGCTCTGAGACGGCCGTGGCCCAGGGCCAGGCAGGAGGATGCCTCTCTCCCCATTGCCCCTATTTTCTCATGCATGAGATCAGACAAGCCTCTGAGATGGTGTTGCTCCCATAAATGTTTAATAACCAACTTCAAAAGAGAAAGAAACCAGAAGCCCACATGTACGTGCCTAAGTTTATCACAAATTTAACCAACATAAAGCACACAATTTCCAAATAGTAATGAAACACATGGTACTCTTTATGGTAAATTCCACAGAGCCTTTTGATTCTTTTGGAACCCTTTCATTGATTTTTGCCAAACTCTTGGGTCCATAGCCAGCCTGTGGTTGCCATGTCACCGCGATTTAACAAATGGTGCTGTATCCCAATTCAGGCCGCTTGAGCCAGCAAACTCATTGTTATCAAATCTTGTTTAGGCTCTACTGTTAAAACTATTTCTCATCCTCGTGCAGATTATATGTGCTAAACTGAAACCACTTTCAACGTCAGCACCACGTGTGTTGGTTCTTCGCTTGTCAATGGCATAAGTGACTTTGTTGAATTGGATAATGGTTTTCAAATACTGGGAAGATATTTCCTCAATTTTTTTTTTGTGCTATTAACAATGTGGTGGCTACAGACATATCACAACCTAAGTTTAATCTACATTATCAACATTTTCTCCATCACTTTCTTTCTTTCTTTTTTTTAAAAGATTTATTTATTTATTTATTTATCCCCCCCTTGCTGCTTGTGTTTGCTGTGTCCCTTTGCTGTGTGTTTTTTCTGTGTCTGCTTATCTCCCCCTTGCTGTGAGGTCTTGCTGCATCAGCCCACTGCACCGCGGGGGCCGGCCCTTACAAGGAGGCCCCAGGAAGCGAACCTGGGGCCTCCCATATGGTAAACGGGAGCTCTATCCATTGAGCCACACCCGCTTCCCTCTCCATCACTTTCATAAGTCTAATCAATGGAACAATAAATCAAGCCCTGCTCTGTAGCGTTTTTCCAATTCCCATGGTGTAAATTCTCACACCATGGCCAATTTTAAGCTACTAATGACATCACTCAAGGCAGAGTTGGGAAGCTATGTGCAGTGGGCATTATTTTATAGAGTTTCCACCACCCAGATAGGTGTGACTAACTTCCAAAGCATAGGCAATTGTAAAATGTAACTGATGGAAGGAAGTGATGAGTTTTGAATTTTGAGTATGCATCACCTTGGTTTTTTAATACAATTCACTAATTATGTACTTACATAATTTAATTGTAAAGTTTTCGTGACGCAGGAGTGTTTTTTTCTCTCTGGGTCTACCATGCTTCTCAGTTCAACAGTGAATATTATATTCATAATTATAATATTGCCAATATGTTTATTAGTTTTCTTTTAAAGTTGACCGACAGACAAAACAAGTAAGAGAATTTTAGTTAGCTAATATAAATATTTTAAACCATGATGATATAAAAAACAGTAATAAAAGAAACAAAAGGAGGAGGAGGAGAGGAGAGGAAAAGTAACTGTGCTAGTAGCCTTATCTTTGATGGCAGGGACCACTGTCTGTCTGGGTTTCCCAGCTGCTGTGACAAACACCACACAATGGTTGCCTTAACAACAGGAGTTTATTGGCTCATGGTTTTGGAGGCTGAAGTCTGGTTCCCTCCCAGGGTTGGGAGCGTCTGGCTGCCAGCAATCCTTGGGGTTTCTTGGCTTCCCCGTCACGTCACATGGTGGTATGTTCTCCTTTCTCTTCCAGGTTCCGTTGACTTCCAGCTTCAGGCTCCTCCCAGTGACTTTCTCTTTATAAGGTCTCCAGTAAGACCCGTCCCAAATCAGGTGGGCCCACTTCAACTGAAAACAACACATTCCAAAGGTCCTATTAACAATGAGCTCACACCCACAGGAATGGGATTAAGATCAGAACCAGGTCTGATTGATCTATGGGGTACATAGATCAATCTACTATACTGTCTTAATTTGAAACATGCAAGAGTGAATATACTGTTTAAAGTCATGTAGGCTGCTCAGTGGCAAAGCCCCAGGATACGTTTATCAATTGCAATGAATGTGCCACACTAATGAAGGATGTTTATGTGGGAGGGTGTGGGAGGTGTAGGGAGTGGGGCATATGGGAATCCCTATATTTTTTGTGTAACATTTATGTTATCTAAGTATCTTTTAAGAAATAAAAAAAATTATTATTAAAAAAAAATAAAGTCATGGAGGCAATTGCCAGAAGAATATACAAAACTGTAGTTAACAAAATTGGAAGGGCAACCTTTAGAAGAATAAAATAAACATACAATTACAGATCAGGAAGGAGTGGAGTTGATGAGAAAGAAGATAGTGCAAGCATGCTAATTTTCCTTTTCTTTCACGTCTGAGGAGCCAACGGTACTGTCTGAAATCGGTAAGTCCTAAAACAGAGGTATTCATTAAAGGTGTAATGGAAGCCATCAGAAGATCTAAAAGCAATCACTCAGTAATTATTTGGGCATGTGGAGAATGGTCATGGGCAAAAAGGAAACTGCTTTCTAGGTTCTTATACCCTAAATATTGCTTGCCATGTACAGATATAATTTTATAAGTGAGACAAAAAATATATTCATTGTTGTGGATTGACTTGTGCCCCAGAATACCTGTTGAGTCTAACTACTGGTACCTGTGCGTGTGACCCTCTTTGCAGATGTTAAGATGAGTTCAGACCAGGTTGTTGGACCTAACCCATCACCTGGCATCCTGAGAAGACTGACAGACACTCTCAGAGAAGACGGCCTTGTGAGGAGGGAGGCAGAGGTGGGAGTGACGCAGCCACAAGCCGAGGGAGGCTGGGGACCAGGACGCTTCCCCCCTAGGGCCTTCAGAGGAGCAGGGTCTCCCGACACCCGATTCCAGACATCTGGCCTCCAGGGCTGTGAGAGGACACATTTCTGTTGTCTAACCCACCTGTTTTGTGGTAATTTGTTATGGCAGCCATACAAAACTAAGACACTGACTATTAAAAAGGAACTTCTTCCAGCCTGGTCCCCATTTCTCTCTGCAGTCATCCCTTTTACAGCATACTTTGCTTTCACCTTCCTGTGTGGTCATCCTTGAAGTCACATTTCATTTTCACTCTTTCCGGTTTCTTACTTCTCCCTCACAGCCAGGGGAGATTTTCCTGCCACTTT
>JAQZBX010016545.1:14995-36491 GCA_029593785.1 Cabassous unicinctus | reverse complement strand
TCTCTCTCTCTCTCTCTCTCTCTCTCTCTCTCTCTCTCTCTCTCTCTCTCGCATTTTGACCCTGTTCTTGCCTTCTGCACCCTGCTCTCACCATATCCCCTAGGCATGGATCAACACGCAAGTAAAACCTGGGCATTAATAATCTAGAATGGGAAATAGTAGTCTGTAAATTGGTCCTCTTTATCACTCTTCAGCCCCTTACTCTCTACCCGGGACCTATGATCTGTTATTTTCTCCCATTTCTCTTCCCTCCCTACCTTAATAAATTACTGGCCTGATCAATGTGGCGTGCTCTTGAAATTCATTTCCTGCAGTTTAGCCAAGGACCTAGACAAAATCCAGCTACAATACCATTACAGATTCATGGCTCTTCCATATTCATCATTATTTTTTAATGCTCAGATTGTCTCCATCAAGCCCCTTAAGGTCATGTCCTGGGCCCTTTTAGCACAACTCCAACAGTCCTTGATAGCTTCTTCACTCTTCCACACCACAACGTGTTCCAACTTCATCTTGTATATTTTCTGCTACTGACCTGGTATCAACCTTTTCTCTAAGGACCTCTGTTTTCTTTTACTGGAAAACTGAAGAGGTCATAGGGACTAACGGTGTTCAATGCTACTGGGGTGGCATGGACTCCGGTCTTTTTTAGTGGAACAAGATAGCAAATACATAATTTTTAAAAAACAGACTAAATTATGAATTTCTCCCAATATTTACAAATCAAATTTAAAATGTCAGGTTCTTAACTTTTTAACTTTTTAATATTAGTATCTATATTCTTTTTGTTGAAAATTGTAATTCTGAAGACAATATCTTAATTTCTTAGTTGTTTTATCATAAAATATACATATAATAGTATTAAGACATCAATGCCAGTATTATTTCCAACGTTGAGATTACGGAAAGCAGTTTATAATTTCTTTGTTCTTTTTATCCCTAGGATAAAAGATGTGAGGGCTATTAGTTCTTTAACGTATGTTTTTTGGGGGACACAATTCAATCCACAACTAAACATTTAGTACTATCCTTCACAGGCTGTGCTGAAACGGGGAATCCTGGGAGCTGGTAAGATTCGCATCCCATAGGTCATCTATGGCTGTGGGTAGTTTAAAGTAGAGTGAGCATGAGGTCAAAGGGCTTGGGCCCTCCGCATGGACACTGCTGCCATCCTGGATGTCGCGAATCACTCCTCACAGATACTAATGTATTATGAGACATTAGATAACACTTGCTGTAAGTTTTCTATACCCAGAAGTTATGCTTTCTTCCAAGATGCTTTGGTGATAACTGTATATCTTCTTCTCTTGCCAGATAAAAAATTACTTTAACTTTCTGTCTTTCTGCAGGATATATTTTCTAATGAGTCTATATGTGAATTAAACAGATGTGCATATTGGGGGGAAATAATACCGGTCTCAAAGATGCACAATTTATCACTTATGTATGAGCAGCCCCCTTAGACAAAGACTCATTTCCCCACCACTGGCTTAAACTTCTTGGAGTTTAGGATATTTTTTGGAATTCCTTTTGTTTCCACTCTCCACTTGTACACTAAGTCAGCAGGTGACTGAAAATTACCCTTACCTCAGGTTGGGGCATGTCAGGTCATATTCAATATTCTCACCTTCAGCAAGCATTCGCTGAGCTTCTAATAAGTGGCAGGCACTGGTAATACAAAGATAAAACTTTGTTCTCTGAACTCAAGTAGCTAATAGCTGGGGGTGGGGAGGGCAGGCATATGAATCAATGAGTTACAATATAAAAGTAACTCAATAAGAGAAGCTTGTGCAAAGTCAGAGATAGAATTTAAAAGGGTTTTTTTTTTGTTTGTTTGTTTTTTTCAATTTTATATGGGGATTAAGAGGATAGATAAATAAGGTCAGGTTACGATTTCTGGAGCTGTTTTGAAATAAAAATTGGACTTTAATGCCTGGAGCAGAAGTGAAGGAGGAGGCGGTGGTATCAAGGAAGAATTCTAGGCAGAAGGAAAAGCATGTGCAAAGGCACTGAAGCAAGAAACACCGTGGTGCCTTGTGCAATACGGGCAGATTGATAATGTTGAAAGTTAAAGAAAGATGGAGAGGAGAGAGGTAGAATGGTGGAGACATAATTTAAATAAGGAAGGAACTTTGAATGCAATGCTTAAAAGCATGGACCTTCCTCTGGAGAGGAAGGGGAAACACTCAGAGAAGAGAACTGTCATTTTAGAAAGATCATCTTTTGGCTCTGTGGATAAAACATTGGAGGGAGGCTAGAGCAGGATGACCCCTTTACTGACTATTGCAAGGGCCCACAGAAGAAAGGGCGGGCAGTAGTGGCTGAGACGAAATCTAAGGACCAAGGAAGACAATTAGGAGGTAAAGAACAAGCCTACTGGATGGTTGACTAGAAGTGGAAGGGCAGAGGAATTAGTCGGGAATCTCAGGTGACTCTTAATTTTCCTGTTTGGAGTCTCCCAAGGATGGTATAACATAGGCTTTGACTTGGCTTTGGAGTCACATAGACCTAGGTTCAAATCCCAGCTCTGCCACATATTTACAAGCTGTGTGGCCTTGGGCAACCTATGTCTCTCTCTAAGCCTCAACCTCTCATCTAAAATGAAGATACTCTACTTCACAAGGTGGTTGTGATGATTAATTGAGATGGTGTGCAGTGATTCTCCAGTGTTTGACACATAGGAAGTGCTCAATAAATATCATTTATTAGAATGAGCCAGTCCTAAATTCTGGTTCTAATATGAATCCTTGAATAGGAGAAAAACACAAAAGTGTAAATCAGTTAGTTGTGGGGCCCTATTAAATGGACAATTCATGAGATTTGTAGGACAATAGAAACGGGAATCTGAATGTTGATTAAAACAAGACTCACCACTTAAACCATACTGAGACCGATACACACCAAGAGATAATGACTTACATGTGTCCTTCACATTGTGCTTTTATCACAGGAATTCTTATGAGTCCATATGAGAACCTTAAGAGGCTGTCACTTATTATTATTCCCATTTTATAGATGAAGAAGCCTAAAACAATTGCCCAAAGTCATATACCAATAAAGGGTAAAGCTAGGCTTGGAAGTCCTGTCATCTTTCACCTATATCATCATCACAGTAACAGCTCTTACCATGTGTCAGGCAATGTGTTAAGAGTTTTACATTCATTTTCTCATTTATAACTCACAACCAGCCTAAGAGGTATTTCTTATTATTAACTCCATTTTACAGTTGCAGAAATGGGAGACATGGTGAGCTTAACTGATTTTTTTAAGATTACGTATCTGATGAGTGATAAAGTCAGAATGTAAACCCAAGAGGTCTGACTCTAAAACTTGAGGTTTTAAGCACTCTACTATAATTCTTTTAATTTTTGAAATGCACTCTTAGGTTATGATAGAGGTAAAGAATGCCATACAGAATTTGGACTTGTACAAAATTTAATAATATCATTCCTCTTCTGAAACAAAATTACCTTGATTGTTAGAACATAAGCAAAACATCATGCCAAAAGGGGAAAAAGCCTGGAATTTCAAAGTAAAATTAGATTTGATAAGGAAGCAGAGTCATCTCTTCAGTAAAGGTCTCTATCTGTCCTTATCAAATTCATTCTTGTTTGTTACTGCCCATTGTAATGTCTGGTTAAGATCTTTTTAGACCCTGATTTCAGCTATTCAGTGGAATTGCAATTTCACCAAATTTTGTGCTGTCCTCAAATCTGATTAAGTCTGCATTCTCTGCTATATCTGAGTCTGTGCTAAAACCAGTGACTGAGGAAAAGCCCACAACTCCCCCTGGGCTTCTGGGCTTCTTTCCAGCTTAGCGTCAAACCTCAATCAACACTCTTTGGATACCACTGTTCCAGAAGAGAAGAAAACAAGTAATGTCCCAGGCAGGAACATTAGATTATGCCACACAAAAAGCCGGTGGGTATTAGGTTCTAAGGAATAAACAGCTGCATAAATACAGTCTGTCAATATTCCCAATTATAACCAAACAGGCTTTTCCTACGCAATGCCAATAAAGGTAATTTTTTCAAAAGTTATGTTTATTTGGAGGGGGCAGACAGGCAGAACTAGAAAAAGGGACCCAGTTGTAGCAGGAGGCCCTGTCTGGGAAATTTGGTCTCTATGGGCATGAGACTTTCCCTCCCAGGCCAGAGACATGGGGCAAGCAGATGATGGACCAAGCAAAAGCAAACGACTTGGTCCAAGAAGCCTCTTTGTCCCAATGAACTGGATACTTTTATCCCTTTCCCCTGCCAAAAGACATCAGGGTACCCTCTCACACCTCTCCTCCACCAATACTCACTCAGTGGCCTGGCCTATAGAAATCCAAAACCCCCTGCCTCCTCAGGCAGCACCAATAGGGACCAATGGGAGCCCCAGCAGCACCTGATACATCAGGTAGACAAAATAACATCCATGTTGGTTTGAACCTGTGTGGACCCCAGAAAAGTATGTACTTAAGGTTGGTCCATTCCTGTGCATGTGGACCTATTGTAAGTAGGATCATTTGGTGAGTAGGATCTTAACCTAAGATGTGACCCACCTCATTCAGGGTGGGTCTTGATCCACTTACTGGAGTCCTTTATAAGAGAATGAAATTCAGAAAAAGAGAGAGAAAGCCACAGAAGTAAGAAACTGGAAGCAACAAAACCTGAACGAGAAGGGAGAGACCAGCAGATGCCGCAATGTGCCTTACCATGTGACAGAGGAGTCCAGGACCACTAGCAACTAGTCTTCAGGAAGATGTATTGTCTGGATAATGCCTTGATTTGGTCACGTTCATAGCCTCAGAACTGTGAACTTGTAAGTTAATACATTCCCACTGTTAAAGGCCAGCCGATTTTGCTTTCAGCAGCCTAGAAGACAAGACCACCACCACAAACACTCTGAAAATTAAACTGCCATTGGATCCGCAACCACGGAAAGCATGCTGAACCTGAATGCGGTGACTTCTTGCTAAAACAAAAGATTTAAACAGGTCCCAAAGTCTCCTAACATAATAGAAAACATGCCCAGGATACAATAAAAAACCACTGGTCATAACAAGAACCAGGAAAATCACAGCTTGTGTGAGAAAAGACAATCACCTGATGCTAACACTGAGTTAGATCAGATATTATGATGCCTGTCAAGGGATTTAAAGCATACATCATAAAAATGCTTCAACAACCCATTACAAAATCTCTTGAAACAAAATTTTTTAAAAATAAAACAGCTCAGCAAAGAAATAGAAGTTATAAAAAGAACCAGGGGGAATTTATAGAATAGAAAAATACAATAACAGAAATTTAAGAAACCCACTGAATGATGTCAATCATAGACTGGAGATAACAGAGGACAGAATCAGTTAACTTGAGGACAGAATAAAAGAATACACTCTGAATAACAGAGAGAAAATGAACAGAGCTTCAGGGACATGTGGAACAACAATAAAAGATCCAACATATGAATTATCAGAATCCCAGAGTCCCAGAAAAAAGGAAGAAATAGAGTAGGGTCAAAAGAGTAATTGAAGAAATAGTGGTTTAAACCTTCCCAAATTTGCCAAAAGACATAAGCCTATAGATCCAAGAAGGTGAATGAACCATGAATAAGATAAATCTATGCCAAAACATATCATAATTAAATTTTTGAAAACTGAAGATAAATTTCAAAAATCTGAGAGCAACTAGAGAGAAGCAACATATCATCTAGAGGGAACACCAGTTTGAATAGCAATGGATGTCTCATCTGTAACTGTGTAGGGCCAGAAGAAAGTGACTCAATATTTTTCAAGTGCTGGAAGAAAAGAGCTGTCAACTGTTAGTTCCATCCAGTAAAAATATCCTTCAGTAATGAAGGAGAAACGAAAACTTTCTCTGATAAAGGAAAAACTAAAAGAATTTGTTTTGAGCAAACTGACCCTAAAAGATGGACTAAAAGAAGTTCTTCCAACAGACAGCAAAGATTAAAGAAAAAATCTTGGAGTATCAGGAAGGAAGAAAGAACAGCAAAAGGAATAGAAATATGAGGACATATAAAAAACTATCCTTTTCCTCAAAAGTTTTATAAATCATATTTGATGATTGAAATAAAACTTATAACAATCTCTGACACCAAGACAATGGTAATTAAAAGCGGGAAGATAAAGGAACTTAAATGGAAGTGAGGTTTCCACACTTCACTCAAAGTGGTAATATTGATACCATTATCTTATAAGTTACATGTGTATATTGTAATGCCTGGAGTAACCACTATGAAAACTATGCAAAGAGATTCTTTCAAAAGCACTATAACTAAATCAAGCAGGAATCCTAAAAGATGTTCAAGTAACTTACAGGGAGGCAAAAAGAGAGAAACAGAGAAATGAGAACTGAGAAAATGAAGAGAAAACAAATAATGAAAACACTAACATATCATTAACTACCTCAAATCCTCCAAGTGGTATAAATACCCCAAATGAAAGGCAGAGATTGAGTGGATAAAACACACACACATTCACACACACACACAACTAACCATATGCTGCTGGTGTGTGTTCATTTGTGACCCCAAAAGACAGGCTCATGTCCTAACCCCTGGTCCTGTGAATGTGACCTTGTTTGGAAATAGGGTCTTTGAAGTGTTATTAGTTAAAATGAGGTCAAACTGGATTGGGGTGAGCCCTAATCCTGTACGACTGGTGACCTTATAAGAAGGAGAGAATTGGACATGGAAAGGCAGTCATGAGGGAGAACATCATAAGATGACAGGGGCAGAGAACACTGTGGATTGGCAGCCACCACAAGGAGCCAGGAGAGAAACATGAAACACATGCTTTCCTACAGATTTCTATGGAAGCATGGTTCAGCTGACACCTTGAGTTCAGACTCCTGGCTTTCAGAACTGTGAGACAATAAGTTTCTGCTGTTTTAAGTCACCCAGTTTGTGGTGCTTTGTTATGGAAGCCTTAGGAAACTAAAACAGCAGCTTATAAGAAACTCACTTCAAATTCAACAACACGGGTAGGTTGGAAGTCAACGGATGGAAAAATACCATGCAAGTATTAATTAAAAAATAATAATATCAATAAAGTAGACTTTAGAGCAAAGAACATTACTATAAACAGAGAGGAAATTACATAAAGAGAAAAGGATCAATCCATCAGGAAGATAAAACGATCTTCAACGTATACACACACACAAAACAACAGAGCCTCAAAATACAAGAAGCAAAACCTGGTAGAGCTGTAAGGAGAAAAAGACAAATCTACAATTATAATTGGAGATATCATACCCCTCTCAACAACAGATAGAACTGCTAGACAGAAAATTAACACAAATACAGAAGATCTGAAAAAGAACAAAAAAGTTTTAATCCAAAAGATTTTATGAAGTTTGATTTAAAGCCATATGTAAATATAGTAATCTCTGAAGGATATGATAAAGATTTATTTTTTCTATTTCCCATCTTTTGAAGTAGACCCAGATTTGCTTAGAAAAAAGCTGATTCTAAGAACACACAAAAGCTTTGTACAAAGGAAAAGATTAAATCCAGCAATCTATACTGATTAAGGGTGAAACATACTATGCAGGTGCCTTCAACAGAAAACTGATTGTTCAAGATAGGTCCTTAAAAGTTGGAGATTTAAGTCATTACACTGCAAAATTAAACAGCTTATATAAAATGTATCATGGATTTTGTATTTTTATCTTGATTTTCTATTTCTTTAACAAAGAACAATTAGCATAGTAAAGTGTAGTCTTTAGTAAACAACTTGTATCCATTTAAATTAATCACATAATGTATTCCACAATAGTGTGTGAATACAAGGCCACAATATTTACTTTGAAAAATCCCTTTAATGCAGTCATTTTAATATCAATATTATTCATTTTTTTTGAAATACAAAGTATTTTAACTGAAATAAGGTTACAGATAATTTTCTATATACATCATGGGTAGTATATTAAAATTACTTATATTTAGATATCTTAATATCCAAAGAAAATTTGCTATCAAATATTAGAGCAGTTTTTAATCAGCCTGAGTCTAATGAACATATATAGAATGTTCCATCCAACAACATCAAATACACATACTTTTTAGGCACCTGTGAAAAGAACTGCTACTGCAAATAGAAAGAAAAGAGCTTTAACAGTATAACAATTTGCAAATTGGGCAACATCAAGTAAAAGCAGGTGCTTCAAAGAGTTTGGAGGGCATTGGGAATTTATAGTCCAAGAAAAAAAGGGAAATGGTGGTTGTTGGTGAGTTCTGTTCCAGTGACTCATTGGAACATCAAGGCAGAAGGAAACTTGTCGAAAACTGATTGATCAGGGCTCAAGCCTCTTTTCCTTGCCCCAGTTCCTGTAACTCTCGTTCTCCAAACTGCGTTCCTGACGTCTGATCGTGTCAGCTTGGGGTGCTCACCTTGTATGCCTCCTTTGCTGCGAGCGATTTGTAACCCAGGCACAGAAGGTCAATTTGGAGTTCTTTTAACATTGCCCCCTTTTCATCAAGCTCTTTCGTGGAAAGCATCACTGATGAATATTGATTCTGTGCTGTCCCACAGTGCTAGGGGGATATCCTAGGTGTCCCCATAGTTGGAAAAGCCCAGTGTCGTGTGCCATGGAGGAGGGAATATGTTACAGAACTATGGCTCTTCTCTTTGGGAGTTGCCACTGCTTGATATTTTATTAAGTCATTGGGTTTGAATAGAGAGGACTGATTCAGGGTACAAAGTTTTATTGTGGTTTTTTTTTTGTTTGTTTGTTTTGTTTTTTGAGAGTTCAGGCTGCTGCTTTAGCAGCCCCATCAGCCAAGTCACTTCTCTTGCTTTCATCTGAATTGAGGGTTTCACTGGTGTGAGCTTTAACTTTGATAACCGCAATAGCCTTGGGAGCAAACGAGCTTCTAATAGGTTAGCTTTGTGTTGGTTCCTAATGGCAAGTCCATGGGAGGTAAGGAACCCTGTTTGTTTCCAGGGCAAAATCATGTACTATACCAAAAGCATATCTGCTCTCAGTGTAAATGTCTGCTCTTAACCCTTTAGATATTTGCCAAGCTGGAGTAAGGGCTATTAATTCTGTTTGTTGGGTGGAAGTTTCTTTAGGAAGGTGACTGCTCTCAAGGAGCTCTGTTATGTTAATAAGTACTAGATATCCAGCTTGGCATCTGCTGTCTGGGGCTTCAGTCTTTTAAATATGACCCATTAGTAAGCAGGATTTGCTCTATTGGGCTTTCCTTGAAGTCAGGCCTAGGGGAAACTAGGGTTTCAGTAAGAATTACGTAGCCATGATTGGTTGCTCCTTTGTCAGGAAGCGGAAACAGAGTGGCAGGGTTTAAGGGGAGCTCTTATAAATGTGCATATGAGAAGGAGTGAGAAGCATAAGTTCAAAAGATGTGAGTGTGCAGCAGAGAGATGTTGAGTTAAAGAAAAATTAAGCAAGGATTCCAGAGCATGAAGAACAAAAAGATCAAATTGGTTCTGCATGGCTATCTGCAGTAACTTCAACTAGTTTGGCTGGGGCAGCCACTGGTGGGAGACAAGGCAGGTATGCTTGGGGTACAGGATCTATTTGCATACTGTAAGATGTAATAGACTTCTGGGCTGCTCCCTGCTCTTGGGTTAATAGCCCTTTCTTTCACTGACATGCAGCAGAAAGGGAATGTCATAGTTAGGCAGACCAAGGGCAGGAGTGTCTTGTATGGCTTCCTTCAAATAATGAAAGGCATCAGTCTGGTTTTGATTCCTGCTCAAATGTTCAGGCACAGTATGCTCTAGGATTTCATAGAGAGACTGAGCCAGAAGGGAGAAGTTTGGTAACCAGTTCCAACAATTCCCACAAAGACCTAAGAATCTTCTCAGTTGCTTTTTTGTCTGGGGTTTGGGAACATCTGCTATAGAAGAGATTCCCTTGAGATCTAGTAGAGTCCCCTGGTTGGAGAGAAGGTGCCCTAGATGGTTGATTTCTTGCTGTATAAATTGGAGTTTGTCCCTAGAAGCTTTATGACCCTTTAAGATTAGCTGTTGTAGTAACTGTAAAAAGTGCACCTGCCATGCTTTTGCTACTCTTTCCTGAAAATCAAAGACAGGTTCATCTCTGGCCTGCTTGTAGCCTTGGACCTGGGCCCAATCCGTCTTGCAGGGAAACGCCTTAAGAATGGCATCTAGCAATTGTTAAGATATGATTTAACTCAATCTAGAGTAAGGACAGCTACTTTAATGGTCATATCTTTTTCTGGATCCTTCTAACTTGCCATTCCAATTCAATGTTGGGCTCCTCCACGCCCAACTAACAAATGAGTGAGTTGATAAAGGTCAGGCCGGTCAGACTGATAGGATTGAAATAAGATGCAATTTTCTTCAGAAAATGTTTGAGGGTCTTCCAATGGCTTAGGGAATTCTTTAGCTATGGCCCAGAGTTCAGCCTTTAGCCCAAGGGGTGAAAGGAACTTGGGCAGACCTTCAATTACCATCAGAGTTTTTCTGCAGGTTTTATCTTGGAAGCCATTTGAAGAGAAGGCTCAGAGTGGAAAGAAAGTTTAGATAGTGAAGAAGAGGAAGAGGTAGTGGGCCCAGAAGGATAAGTTGGCAAAGGAAGGTATAGAAGCAGCAGAGCAGAAGATATCCACTTGGGGAGTTTGGGGTGTGCATTTGGGATTTTTGTTCCTGATTAGCTTAAGATAATTTAAAGACAGTGTCTTTTAGGAGTGTAATTTTACTATATTGAACCCATTTTGAGATCTCTAAATACCAATCATATACCTCATTGTACTTGTCTTATTTTAGAACCACCATTTTCTAATTGCTATTTTAAAAACACAAGTTTATCTAATGAAAAGGATCCCCAAATTGAACACTGAATAGATAAACTGGTGAGAAATTGTAGTGAATATACCTTTGTTTGTAAGGGGGACACTGAGAATAACAGACAGGTTGAAAAGTGGGCACATACCATGTGCAAGGGACAAGTCTCTAGCTGCTGACTGCTATAAAGGAAGAGAAAGCCCATTTTTCCAGAATTTCTCATTCTCCAAAAAAGTCCAGAAATCAAGACTTATAAGTGAAATCTCATGATTTTAAGAGTCAGCTACTAAGTCAAAACATTTAGAAAGTTAGTTTTGGGCCAATACAGATGAAAATATCATAAATTATTATATTAATGATTTTTTAAAATAAAAATTTCCACTAGAAATTGAGAAACAAACAAAACGCTTATTAGACTGCCATCTTGTCACCTTCAGAGCAAAGGCTGAGCCATTGAAGACAAACAACGGGTCTCCAGGATGTTTTTCTTCCAAAGCAAATGCCAATTGTTATGGGTTGAATTGTGTCTCCCCAAAAGATATGTTAACGTCATAACCCCCCAGTACCTCAGAATGTGACCTTACTTGGAAATAGAGTCTTTGCAAATGTAATTAGTTAGGATGAGGTCATGCTGGAGTAGAGTGAGTCTCTAATCCAATTTGACTGGTGTCTTCGTAAGAAGAGGAGGAGACACACAGACACACAGAGGGACAGCCATGTGAAGACGGAGGCAGAGACTGAAGTAATGCTGCAACATGTCAAGGTACACTAAGGACAGCCAGTCACCGCCAGAAGCTGGAAGAGGCAAGGAGAGGTCCTCCCCTAGAGCCTTCAGCCGGAACAGGGCCCTGCTGATACCTTGATTTTGGACTTCTGGCCTCCAGAAGAAATTTCTGTTGTTTTAAGCCACCCAGTTTGTGGTAATTTGTTATGGCAGCCCTAGGAAACTAATAGCCCATTACCTTCATTAACCATTCTCTATATAAGGATTCCCAACCACTGCCTGTCCTGAGGGGCCTTCTCCTGACGTGGTGGAAACCCTTGCTGAAGGGCGGCAGCCAGAGAGGAGCTTCCCACTGGCTCTGCCAGAGCAGGGTGGGCAAGCCCGAGCTGCACAGCACCTTAACTTACGACCCCTCCTCCACCACTCCCCGTGTGTGGTTTTAACCTCCATGGCTACTGAACGGCATGCTCTCTGAATGCCATTTGTTTCCTTTTGGTCACAGTAATTTGAATTTATACGGTCTAAATGCTGCTTATTGTTGCCTACCAACCTCCTCAAATCATACCCTTTTTGACTCTCTGGCTGTAAATTCGTATCTATTTTCTCTGAGAACATTTTGAAATCTATATTCCAAAAAGAGAAATTTCATCATTTTTATGCTCAGAAATTAAATTTGGATTTTCTGAAGGCTTTATATAGCTAGAATCCCCTTCCATAATGCTTATTACAACTAAAATGATCTCCACTCCCTAAATATTTCAATTGCTTTCACTTTAAAACTCAGACATGCCTTTTATATTTAAAATGTGAACTCTTACTATGTATTAGGCCTTTACAATTCATTCTTATTTAATCATTCCAACAACTCCATGCAGTAACCATTGTCCTAGTGCTAGAGATAAGAAAACTGAGTCTTGGGGGAGATTAGATAACTATCCCAGGGCCAAAAAGGCAGTGAGTATAAGAGCCAGAAACTTATACCGGGGCCATGTGATTTTAAAGCCCGGACTCTTCACTCTACGACTTGTCTAATTCTTTCTTGTTGACTAGAGCTAAGTCATTATTTCTTCTACCTTTTGAGACAGGCAGAGCCTATCAGATGTTCGGCTTTATGCCAAACAGGATAAGGCTTCCCACAGCTGTCAGAGGAGTTAAAGTTTTCCAATACTTTTGGAGTTTGCCTCTGTGCAATATAATTCCCCTATGTTCTGTATTGCTTAGAACATATTGGGAATAACTAAGTTTTATGGACTAGACTAAATACTCAAAACCCATTTTACAATTTCTCCATGAGTAGATACAACCTGAATTACAAACAATAAACATAGAAATCAACATTTAGAACCTCATTCAAAGCAGAGTTAGGAATTGTCTGTGGAATATGTGCAAACAAATGAATAAAATGATTTGTAATAATGATTTCTCTGCATGGCAGACCCTGCTGTCTGGCTCTCTACCCAATATCATTTTCTCCTCCTTTTGTACAAACAGAATCCCAATTTTTTCATAGTGACAATGTGCCCAGTTTTTAAAAAAATTAAGCCTGACTTAAAATTAGAGTATGAACATATGGCACAATTTATGACCAATGAGATGTAAGGAAAACTTCCTGGGTGTAACTTCAGAGAAATCTCCTTCAAAGGGGCAGGCTCGGTTGGCCTGCACTTTAGCCCTTTGCCTTGCTGCTTCTGCCTGGAATGCAGCACAATGCTGAAGGTAGAGCAGCCATCTTGCCACTATGAGGCAGCAATCTTGAAAATAGAAGCTGCATGTTGAAGGTGATTGAAAGCAGAAGGCAGAATCCCTGATAACATTATTGGCCAATGGGCTGCCCAGCTCCACACTTAAAACAATAGACTACTATTTGTAAACTGGTTTTTCCATTACATGCAGCTAAACCAACTCCTGATACTCTGAACACCACCTTACAAGCATTAGATGTGAGTTTTGCATTAGCAAAGTGATATGATTCCATATACAGAAGTCCATCCTTCTGAAGGGCCCTAGAAGAAGGCAGCCTTGCCTAATGTTAGGGGCCCACCACGTTGCCAGATAATTCAAGGAGAGACTCAGAAGGAGTCTGGTATTGACATGCATAGAAAGTTTAATGGATGAATGGATGGTGAACAGTTTAATTGGAAAAATTAACAGGTAAACAGAGTTTACAGGAGAATAAAAAATCTTAGTTAACAGAACTGCAAAGGGCTTCCTGGAAGAGACGATTTTCAAACTGAGACATGAAAACTGAAGAGCAGCTACCAAAGTAAAAAGGTACAGGTAGGCCTTTCCGAAGTGAGGGCATAGCATACGACAGAGAGCTTTGTACCGTTTTGTATGCCTATAGTTTAGAACCTAAGTACAGATGAGCTACGGGCCAGGGAGGCAAGCAGAAGTGATCACAGAGGGGGTAGGTATACCCCCTATACCCTCCCCCCCTCCCACACACAAAGCATACTGTTTTCTGGTCTAGTCTAGTCTAGTTCTATCTGATACTCTGATTTCAAAGACCTCTTGATTTCTCGATCTGCAATCACACATTTAACCCTTAAAGTTAGGAATTTTGTGCCTTGATTGCACAGGCTTCTTCAACCACATTGCTCTGACTTCAGCTATTTTTGGTCCTATTTCACAAACCTATGACATCCTAGAAGTGTCACTTTCGTCCCATGGGGAACGCATCTTCCGCTGGTTTTAGGTAACTCTCTCCTATTACTGCCGTGGAACATATTTGACAGACCCTCCCGTCTTAAGGCCTGCCAGCTGCACAGCCTTCGTTCAGAAGCCCTTTCAGCCACAGCGGTCTCCCCCACCTGTCAGTCTCCTTCCCTCACCACAGCAGCTGGGGTCAGACATTCCTTCCTCGCTCTCTCAACAGGGCTTTGTGCTGTGATGGTATCAAGTCCACATGCATATGCTTTTCCCTGTTAGAGCAGGCAAAAGTTGATTGAAAGCAGCAGGTTAGTATTTGTGAGTAGGGTGAAGGGCAAATAAGCAAGTCAGATTTTCTCCGTCTCTATCACCTGTCTCCACACTTGCCAAATTCATCAACTATCTTTCCAATTTTTCACTTCCATATTCTGTGCCCCTCCTAGAGGTTGGAGCTACAGAAACATCATAACTATCTAGGATGGAAGTAAACAGTGGGATTACCATAGAGCTGCTAAATCAGCAACATTTGCTTATTTCTTTCCTCTGAAGTGCTTCCAGTCCGAAGGCATCTGGGACGGCCAGAACTAGCCTGGCCTTCCTGGGACCCTTATCATTTCATCCATAAAGCTTAACCAGAAAGAAAATGAAACTGTCCTGCACGTAAACTCGCTCTTTCCTCATATCTCTTAGAAATGTACTTTCCTGAACATATTTGTATTATGCTGCATTCATCATACACCATATGGACACAAAACTCTGTCTCTTGAAAAAGGCACCTGATTTGAATGACCAGAGAAATATAAGCACTTCACATCTCAGTTTGCTTTCCTGTTGGCTGCTATAGAATTTTAAGTGAGTTTTGTGTTCCTGTAAAAGGGAGCAATAATCTCCAAGACTCAAAAGTTAATAAATGTTTCTGATCTCGTAGATTTTCCACCTCATTATATAAGTAAAAAGACAAAAAAGATGGAAATGGAGTCATTACATGCATCAATGTGGAAGTAACGATCCCTAACATTGATTAATCACTCTCTCAACTCTAGTTAATAGCTATTATAATCAATACACTCATCTGATTATCAATATCATAAATGGGGGCTCAGCTTACTTAGTTTTTGTAATGGTAGATTTTTATTTCTTATCTTGATGACAAGTTTGCATTTTGACCCTACCTTGTAGTTTATATTCCAATTTAATAACTAACAGCATATGCTTTTGACACTTTTCTATTACATTTCAACAGTTAATATTTTTCCTAATCTGAACAGTTGAGGATGTAGAACAAATGCTTCCCATACCGTCCCTCCCCCAACACATTTATGGAAATAATTGATCTGTCTCTTCTATTCCTAAACAATGGTTTTAACAATTCACATGAAGACACTTTTCTATTTTTTGCTGCCAACGAGTGCAGACTTCATTTCATGCTGTTAATATGCATTATTTAGGAAGCAGTGATGGGTCCGATGGGGCTGGTAGTCCAGGAAATGGCATTTATGTATAATCCATGTGCTGCTTTTTAAAAATGTAAAATGGTGAACTTTAAAACAAGTGATAGTCAAGTCTTGCCTCTTGATTGAAGCTTTAAGTTTTGTTATGCAAAATGCTGAAAGGTTCATTTTCATATTAGTTAGATGACAGTTACGAAATATTACGATAACAAACAAAAGCCTTCTTAGAAGCACTAAGTTTATGTTGCCTAAACCTTTTCTCCCCTTGACTCTTGGTACGCACTGCCCAGCAGCACTCAGCAAGTTCATGGTCAGAGAAACAGAACAGCCTCTGGGCTCTCATTGTCCTAGGCTTGGTCCACTACTGAGCCCCTCACCATGCTCTCAGCCCTCCCTCCAGCAGAGCTCTTCTGGGTCCAGCCACCCACGGGGCTAGGATTCTTTTCAAAACTGGCTTTGATCCTGTGACTCCCACTAATCCAACCATATAGACTGCACCTTGTGTTTGGTCCATTAACTCTTTCCTGCAGAAGCAGTTACTAGGAACAATTGTCAAATGCTTTTATTTAACAACTCTTATCTTTAGCTAGACCACTTCCGAAAACTAGTTTTGCTCCATCAGCCCTCTGAGAATGCCTTCTTCATCTGCTGCTCATTTTTTGTTCCCTTCATTAAAAAAAGAAAGAAAGAAAGAAAGAAAAAGAAACAACTAGATCTAAACCTCATCGTTTTTCCTTCCTGTAGGCAGGTAAAAAATTGAGACTCTTCTGAAACTAGAGAAGTCCTTACCCTTATGCTTCCCAAGTCCTTTTCTGACCATGTTGATACTTACATGTGAACCACTGTATGCTTTAAGGTTTTTGAGGTTACAAAGACTACTCCAATGAAGTGCTCTGCACAGAGCGATCAACAAATGTCACTGACTCTGAAAGGGAGCATAGATTTGTTATAGTGTTGAGTTGCCACAGAAGTATAAACCAAAGCTCCACGGTAAATTAAAGCAATCAACATTTTTGTAAAACATGTGCATTCCAAAATAAAACCTTATAGGTAACATGTGTTGAATTTTAGTTTGTTTGCTCTGTTCAGTCTTTTTGTATATTCTCCCCGTAAAAATTACCCAGACAACTTGCACATGATAATTAGCAGCGATTAGCCTTAAAACTCATCAACAAAAATGGATTTGATTTTCTACTCTAACTCCATGAACAAAATATATGCTTATGCCAGTATGAGCAAAATACGTGATCATCCTCTAGTGTGGGTTGAATGAGCGCACATGAGAATTAGGCTCATGTTTGTCTACAATGTTTATGTGAGTTTGGAGGAGAGTAGAGAGAGAAAAGAGAAAAAAATGAATCCATTAGGACAATTTTCATTATTTTGAAGCAATTTGTAAGCCCGGTATTCAAGCCATTTTTAGTAGGAGTTTTTAACTCCAAAATTTCTTTTCATGATTTACAAAAGTTTAGCAGTTTTCAGGATACACTTAGTAACTAATGATGTACCTTAAAAACAGCATGAAGATTATTTAATCAGCCAAGAAAGTATCTATGGATTATTGCTAAATACAAGTCTTTTAAAAATTTGTGTATTATTCACTAGAGCTCTGTTCCAAAATAATAAAAACCATCTCTACCCAACCATGAAGTTCCTCCATAATGCTTCCATAGAATGAAATATAAGTAAATGCTCAAAGACATTACTCAGAAAAGGGTTGATGGTTAAAGGGGCAAAGTCTAACTTCTAATACATAGTTTTGTCTTACAATGGATAAATTGTTTTTCTTGCAGTGAATCCGAAGTGTTTTAAAAAGAAATCAAATAAAAACAAACCCCAGCTATCTCTAAAGTTCACCTTAACGTATATCAGACTTTGTGAATGACATCATCAGAGTAAAAACAATGTAAGATGCTAATAAATAAAAGAACACTAGCTTCTGTGCTCTTTTATTAACACATATTTTATAATTTATAATCCTTTTGTGATTTGGTTCTTCTAGGCCCCAAACAAAACTGAGATATTTTCTCACTATTCTTATAGACATCAAGGGAAACAGAAATTAAACGTTGAAAAAATAATTTGAACAAGAAACATTTAAATCTTCAGGATATTTTGCACTATAAATGACAGAAGTAACACATTTTTCTAGACCCATCTTAGGGAGTGGTAACTGATTTAGCATACTCAAGAAAGCTGAGTAATAAGGGGCAGCAGGGAAGACCAAAAACAAAGTGAATTTATACCAACAAATGCCCCCCAAAGCTCAAGTATTTGTAGCACTGGCTACTTCTGAAGGTGAAGGTAAAGATAAAGGCAGATAAAACAAGAATATTGATTAAAAAATTTTTTAAGAAGTACTTTGATACCTTAGATTCCCTCCCCACCAACAGGTAGCCAGGCAAATTCTCTTCCCCTACCCAGTAGAGGACTGAAGATTTCTTATCTGATGAGGGTACAAGATAGGGTTTCTAAACTGAGGAACACAAGACTCAGTTAAGGAGAAACTGCTATATGAAAATAGTGCGTGACAGTTGCTTAGATGTGTCAACTTGAGGAGCTTATAGTACCCAGTTGTTTGATCGAACACTGATCTAACTGTTGCTGTGGAGATATTTTATAAATGGGATTAGCATCTGTGATCAGTTGACTTTATTTTTAACCATTTTTTTTTATTTTTAAAGACGCTTTAGATTACATAAATGTTACATGAAAAATATAAGGGATTCCCATATGCCTCATCTCCCCCTCCCACACGTTCCCATATTAACAACAGCAGTGTGGTACATTTGTTACAATTGATGGACACATATTGAAGCACTGCAACTACTACAGTTTACATTATAGTTTACACTCTGTCTTGCACAGTTTTGTAGATTATGACAAAATATATAATGGCCTGTATCCCTCACTGCAATGTCATGCAAGACAAATCTAAAGTCCTGAAAATGCCCCCATATTTCACCAATTCTTCCCTCTCTCATCCCTCAGAACCTCTAGTGGCCACTGCCTTTACATCAATGACAAGAGTTCTTCCATTGCTAGAAAATAATAAGTCTATAGTAGAATAATAACTTAGTCCATTGTTTATTCCCCAATCTTGAGCATTTTGGGATGGTGATTCCCACTCTGCTTCTAAATGAGAGGGGGCTTAGATCCCATGAGGCAGATGGATGGAGCTAGCTTGCTTATAGTTGCAGACATTCTCTGTTCCTTGAAATGGGCATTGTCCATCATCATCTCCTTGTTAGTTGTCCTGGGTGAGTCCAGTGAACTGGGAGTAGGTGTTGCAAATGTGCTGAAATTCAGAACTCAAATGGCACATGGACAGACCAAAGATTTAAGTCTCTGAGACATATATTTATCAACTATAGTGCTAATTATAGGTTCAAATAAAAGTGGCAGAAGAGCCATGTGTAGAGAACTTAAAAATGAGTCTAACTCTGTTACACTGGGGAGCATAAATTCCAAAGTAAGGCCCACTGATGAATTCCTGAGCTGTTTGCCCTTATAGTTTTTGGATATCTATAGAGCCCTCAGGAGCTCTGCTATTCGAGGCACTGTTTATTGTGGCAGTAAATGAGATCCTGCTGAGACTTGCATAAGCATAACCTCTGGAATGACCTCCCAACTCACTTTGAAATCTCTTAACTGTAAAACTCCTTTGTATTCACCATTTCCCCCTTTTGGTCAAGGTCTTTTCCAGATGCACTGCAAATTGGTGCTTGGTAATAATCACACAGTGCCAGGGAGGCTCATCCCCTGTAATCATGACCCAATTGGGGGTTGGGGGGTGTAGTGCATTTATATGCTGAGTTTGGCTTAGAGAAAGTCCACATTTGAGCAACAAGGAGGCTTTCAGGAGGTAACTCTTAGACAGTCTATAATACTAGGCTAATTTTCAATTTCACAAGAAAAGGTTCATAAGTACAATCATCAATATCAAGACCCTGGCATAATGGTCTATCTTCCTTCACTAGACGTTGCCCTTGCACTTGGGGGATTCTTGTTGTCCTATCAGAGAATGTAGCCGAACTGCCCCGGATGGGAATTCAATAGTCTTTTGGCTATTGTGTGGATCTCCACCCACCAAGACAAAGTCCCATGAATACTTGAACATATTCATATGTCTTAGAGGCATGCCTCAGGATCTCCACCCATTGAGACAATGTCCCATAAATGCTTGAACATATTCATATGTCTTAGAAGCTTACCCCAGAGACACCTTCCCACTCAAATATTACATGACCTCACTGATATGAATTAAGCAAATTGAGCAGACACAGAGCTAGAGTCTGCAAGATAGGTTTAGAAGAAATAGAAAGGGAGAAGAAGGCTGTGAGCCAACACCCATAGGGGCAAAATCTATGATAAGGTGGAAGTGTGTAGTTGTGCTGTGGAAGGGCATGACAGGGGTGCAGTGACACTGTTGGGTCTTTATTACTACCACGCACTAACTAGCAATGCAACTGGAAAAAGACCTTGACCAAAAGGGGGAAAAGGTAAAGACAAATGAGTTTATATGGCTAAGAAACTTCAAAGTGAGTCGGAAGGTCATTCCAGAAGTTACGCTTATGCATGTCTCAGCAGGATCTCAATGACAGCCAAAGTAGATACTACCCCAAATAGCAGGGATCCTGAGGGCTCTGGAGACATCTGGACACTATAGTCAGGCAGATAGCTCAGGAGTTTGGTCCCTTGCCAGTAGGCCCTACTTTGGAATTTATGCTCCCGAGTGTGACAGAGTTGGACTCAGTTGTGGTTTCCTTATACATGGCTCTACTGTCCTTTCTATTTGAACCTATAATTAGTACTAGAGTTGGTAAGTGTATGTCCAAGAGACTTAAATCTTTGGGCTGTCCATACGTCAGCAGAGCCCTGAATCTCAACTGAGTTGCAACACCTACTGTCCAGTTCATTGGACTCACCCAAGACAACTAACAAGGAGGAGATGATGGACAACCACCATACCAAGGAACTGAGAGAGTCTACAGCTGCAAGCAAGAGAGTCCCACCTGTTGGCCATGTGGGATCGAAGCCCCCTCTCAATTAGAGGTGGAGTGGGCATCACCATCCCAGAATCCTCAGGATTGGGGAATGAACTATGGACTAAAGTAGACTTACAGCTATTCTACTATAGATTTATTGTGATTCTACCAATGGAAGAAATTATATCATTGATGTGGAGGCTGTGGTCACTGGAGGTTCTGAGGGCAGGAGAAGGAAAAACAGAGGTAATACAAGGACATTTTCAGGACATGGGAATCGTCCTGAATGACATTGCAATGACAGATACAGGCCATTATATATCTTGTCATAACCTACAGAATTGTGTGGGAGAGTGTAAACTACAATGTAAACTATAATGCATGCTTAGTGGCAATGCTCCAAAATGTGTTAATCAATTACAATGAATGTACCACACTAATGAAGGATGTTATTAATGTGGGAAAATGTGGGAGGTGTGGGAAGTGGGGCATATGGGAATCCCCTATATTTTTCATGCAACATTTATGTGATGTAAGTATCTTTTTAAAAAAATGAAAAATAATTTTTAAAAAATTTTTAATAAAAAAATGTTTATAAAAATTTTCCCACCCATGCATTCCCACATCACTGACACTCCACACTAGTGATTCTCCCCTAGCCACTCTGTGACCCTTCTGTGATCTAAAACCTCTCCAAAAATGAAGCCAAGAAAATAACTGAATAAAATTAAGAAAATGAAATAATAATTTTTAAAATAACCAATAAAATGCAAAAAATTTTTAAACAATTTGAAAAAGTAAAAAAAAAAAAATTTAGACATTGTGTCTTTCATCACTGTAAGATCTGTTGTCTTATATGTACAGTGACATTTTCTTCCATATATTCCCCCAGTGTTTTTTTTTTTTTTTT
>JAQZBX010016545.1:0-14895 GCA_029593785.1 Cabassous unicinctus | reverse complement strand
CTTTTTTAGGTTTTGACAAAATTTGAAGTGGCCTGTATCCATTATTGCAAGATCATGCTGAACAATTCTAATGCCCTAAAAATACCCTACATTCCATCTATTCTATTCTTCCCTTCCCCTCCCCTTAGAACCTATGGTAATCACTAAGTTTCAATTTTTGAAGAATAAGATTCACAGTTATTTGCAATAATATTGAGGGCTTGACATATTGGTCTGTTTTCATTTATTAGACACTGCCTATATTCTTGAGGGATTCTTGTCCCTCTAATTAAGAACAGAGCAGGACTCCCCAGGATGGGAGTTTGGTATGTTCTTGATTATTGTGTGGGTCTCTACCCAATGATATAACACACTATGACAAGATGAACACTTATATATTCCACAGAAGCCTGCCCCAGGTGTGCCTCTCCTGCATGCCCCCCATATTCAATACCCTAAGCCAGTAGCCCTCCCCTGCCACATTTGCCAAAAGAACATTCCCAACATTGTAGTTTTAACCACAGACCTGAAAATCCCCAGAGCTCACATGCTCCTTCCCCTGACCCTCCCCCCAGTTCAATGGCTAATACAACCCAACAGCCCCAACCTACTCCGCCTCACAGACCAGTACTGCTGAACCCAATCACATCACTGCACTGCTGTCATGTTCATCCACGGCAGAACTACATCCTTCCACCTTATTGCAGATTTTGCCCATATGGGCATTGGCTCACCACCCTCTACTCCCTTTCTGTCTCCTGTAAATCTATCTTCCAGACTCTAGCTCTGTGAGTCTGCTCAACTTGCTTAATTCTTATCAGTGAGGTCATGTAATATTTGTCCTTCAGTGCCTGGCTTACTTCACTCAACATATGGTCGTCAAGATTCATCCATGTTATCCCATGGGTTAATACTGCATTTCTTTTACAGCTAAGTAATATTCCATTGTATGTATATACCCAGTTTGCTTATCTATTCATCTGTTGATGGACATTTGAGCTGCTTCCAACTTTTGGCAATAGTGAATAATGCTGCTGTGAACATTGGTGTACATATATCTGTTTGTATCCCTGCCTTCAATTCTTCTGGGTATATACCCAGCAGTGGGACTGCTGGATCATATGGCAGTTCTATAGTTAGCTTCCTGAGCAACCGCCAAACTGTCCTCCACAATGGCTGCACCATTCTACATTCCCACCAGCAGTAGATAAGCGTTCCCATTCCTCCACAACCTCTCCAACACTTGTAGTCCTTTTTTTAATAGCAGCCAGTCTAATGGATATAAGATGATATCTCATTGTAGTTTTGATTTGCATTTCCCTAATAGCTAGTGATGTTGAGCATCTTTTCATGTGCTTTTTAGCCATTTGTATTACTCTTTGGAGAAGTGTCTGTTTAAATCACGTCCCCGTTTTTTAAATGGGTTGTTTGTCTTTTTATTTTTAAGATGAAGGATTTCTTTACATATACTGGATATTAGGCCCCTATCAGATAGATGGTTCCAAATATTTTCTCCCATTGAGTAGGCTGCCTCTTCACTCTCTTGACAAAGTCTTTTGAAAAACAAAAGGTTTTAATTTTGAGGAGGTTCCATTTATCTATTTTTTCTTTCATTGCCCATGCTTTGGGTGTAAAATTTATGAAACCATTTCCTATGACAAAATCTCATAGATATTCCCCTACATTATCTTCCAGGAGCTTTATGGTCCTGGCTCTTATATTAGATCTTTGATCCATCTTGAGTTAATTTTTGTATAGGGCATGAGATGGTGATCCTCTCCCATTGTTTTGGATATGGATATCCAGTTCTCTAAGCACCATTTTTTAAAGAGACCATTCTTTCCCAGCTGTGTGGGCTTGGTGGCTTTGTCAGACATCAGTTGACTGTATATGTGAGGTTCTATATCAGAACTCTCTGTCCTTCTGCCAATACCATGCAGTTTTCACAACTGTAACTTTGTAGCATGTTTTAAGTCAGGTACTGTGATTCCTCCAATTACATTTTTCTTTTTCAATATGTCTTTGGCTATTCAGGGACCCTTGCCCTTCCAAATAAATGTCATGGTTAGCTTTTCCAATTCAATAAAAAATGCTGTGGTAACTTTTATTGGGACTGCATTAAATCTGTAAATCAGTTTGGGTAGGATAGACAGCTTAATGATGTTTAGTCTTCCTATCCATGAACAGTGAATATTCTTCCATCTATTTAGATCTTCTTTGATGTCTTTTAACAATGTTGTGTAGTTTTCTGCATACAAGTCCTTTACATCTTTAGTTAAGTGTATTCCTAGGTATTTGATTCTTTTAGTTCCTATTGTAAATGGAATTTTTTTCTTGATTTCCTCCTCAGATTGCTCATTATTTGTGTACAGAAATGCTACTGATTTTTCCACATTGATCTTATATCCAGGCACTTTACTGAACTCATTTATCAGCTCTAGAAGCTTTGTTGTAGATTTCTTAGGATTTTCTATGTATAAGGTCATGTCATCTGCAAATAGTGAAATTTTTACTTCTTCCTTTCCAATTTGGATGTATTGCCTAAGTGCTTGAGCAAGTACTTCTAACACAGTGTTAAATAAGAGTGGTGAGAGTGGGCATCCTTGTCTTGTTCCAGATCTTAGAGGGAAACCTTTTAGCATTTCACCATTGAATATGATGTTAGCTGTGGGTTTTTCATATATACCTTTCATCATGTTGAGGAAGTTTCCTCCCATTCCCATCTTTTTAAGTGTTTTTATCAGGAAAGGGTGCTGTATTTCGTCAAATGTGTTTTTTTTTGCATCAAAAAGATCATGTGATTTTTTTCTTTCAATCTGTTAATGTGGTATATTATATAGATTGATTTTCTTATGTTGTACCCTCCTTGCATACCACTGATGAAACCCGTTTGGTCATGATGTATAACTCATTTGATGTGTTGTTGAATATGATTAGCAAGTATTTTGTTGAGGATTTTAGCATCTAGTTTCATTAGAGAGATTCGTCTACAGTTTTCCTTTCTTGTGGCATCTTTGTGAGGCTTTGGTATTAGGGTGATGGTCACATCATAGAATGAGTTAGGCAATGTTCCCTCCACCTCTATTTTTCGAAACAGTTTAAGCAGGATTGGTGTTAGTTCTTTCTGAAATGATTGGTAGAATTCACCCGTGAAGCCATCTGGTCCTGGACTCTTTTTAGTTGGGAGGTGGTTGATGACTGATTCAATCTGGTTACTTGTGATAAGTCTGTTGAGTTCATCAATTTTTTTCTTTCATCAGAGTAGGCTGCTTGTGTGTTCCTAGAAATCTGTACATTTCATCTAAGTTATCCATCTTGCTGGCATACAATTTTTCAAGGTATCCTTTTACGATAGTCTTTATTTCTGTGGGGTCAGTGGTGATATCCCCTTCCTCGATTCTTATTTTATATATTTGCATCTTCTCTCTTTTTTTCTTTGTTAGTCTAGCTAAGGGTTTGTCAATTTTATTAATCTTCTCAAAGAACCAGCTTTTGGTTTTGTTAAATTTTTCTAGTGTTTTCTTATTTTCAATTTCATTTAGCTCTGTTCTAATCTTTGTTATTTCCTTCTTTCTACTTTCTTTGGGATTAGTTTGTTCTTTTTCTAATTCCTCCAAGTGTGTACTTTGGTCTTTGATTTCAGCTCTTTCTTCTTTTTCAATAGAAGCCTTTATGGCTATAAATTTCCCTCTCAGCACTGCTTTTGCTGCATCCCATAGGTTTTGATATGTTGTATTTTCATTTTCATTCGTTTCAAGGTAGTTACTGATTTCTTTTGAAATTTCTTCTTTGACCCATTGATTGTCTGTGTGTTGTTTAACTTCCATATCTTTGTGCCTAATCTGGTTCTCTGGCCCTTACTGATTTCCAGCTTCATTCCATTGTGGTCAAAGAAATTACTTTGTATAATTTCAGTCTTTCTGAACTTGTTGAGAGTTGTTCTGTGGCCTATAATGTGGTCTATCCTGGAGGATGATCCATGTGCACTTGAGAAGAATGTACATCCTGCTGTATTTTGGGTGTAATGTTCTGTATATGTCTATTAGATCTAGATCCTCTAACTTAGTATTCAAGGTCTCTGCTTCTTTATTGATCTTCTGTCCTGATGTTCTGTCTAATGGTGATAATGGTATATTAAAGTCCCACACTATAATTGTAGAGGCATCTACTCCTCCACTTAGTTTTTCCAATGTTTATCTCATGTATTGTGAAGTGCCCTGGTTAGGTGCGTAAATGTTTATGATTTTTCTTTCTTCTTAATAGATTACCCCTTTTATTACTATATAGTATCCTTCTTTGTCTCCTACAATTGTTTTGCATTTAAGGTCTATTTTGTCTGTTAGTAAAACTATTCTCACCCCCTTTTTTGGTTATTGTTTGCATGTAAAATTGTTTTCCAACCATTCACTTGCAACTTCCTTGCTTCCCTGGGTCTAAGGTGAGTTTCTTGTAGATTGAATATAGATGGGTCATATTTCCCTATTTATTCTGCCAATCTGTGTCTCTTGATTGGAGAATTTATTCCATGAACATTCAATGTTATTACTGTCAAGGCATTACTTAGATTAGCCATATTTTCTTTAGGTTTATGTATGCCATGTGTTGTTTTCATTTCTCTTTTTATCTTTTTATCTATTCTTACCAATAATTTTCATTCCTACACTCTCCTCCAACCCTCTCTCTTTTTTCCTTTCAACCTGCAGAACTCCCTTTAGTATTTCTTGAAGGGCAGGCTTTTCTTGACAAGCTCTCTTAATTTCTGCTTATCTGTGAATATTTTGAACTTTCCCTCATTTTTGAATGCCAACTTTGATGAGTACAGAATTCTTAGCTGGATTTTTTTTTTCTTTTAGCACCTTAACTATATCATACCACTGCCTTCTTGCCTCCATGGTTTCAGATGAGAAATCAGCACTTAATCTCATCAAGCTTCCCTTGTATGTGATGGATCTCTTTTTTCTTGCTTTCAGTATTCTCTTTGTCTTGAGCATTGGATAATTTGACAAGTATGTGTCTTGGGGTAGGCTTGTTTGGATTTATACTGTTTGGGGTATGCTGTGCTTCCTGGACATGTACGTCCATGTCGCTCAAAAAAGTTGGGAAATTTTCAGCCATTATTTCCTCCAATACTCCTTCTGCTCCCTTTCCCTTCTCTTCTTCCTCTGGGATGTCCATAATGCATATGTTTGTGCATTTCCTGTAATCATTCAAATCCTTAAATCCTTGCTGGATTTTTTCTACATTTTTATCTACATCTGCTCTACTATCTGCCTGATTTCAGCTGTACTGTCTTCTACATCATTGATTCATTTCTCTGCCTGTTCAAACCTGCTGCTATGTGCTTTGAGGGTATTTTTGTTCTCTTGCATTGTGCCATTCATCAGCATCAGGTCCATTACCTTTTTAATGTATGTTTACAATTTCTTCAGTATGTTCCCCCAGTGTCTTCTTAATATTCTTTATCTCTTCTTTCATGTCAATAAGTTGATTCATGATATTTGTTTGGACATCCCTGGTTAGTTGTTCCACTTTCTGCCTCTCCTCCTGTTTTTTAGTTTGTTCATTAGACTGAGCCATGCCTTCTGGTTTCTTAGTATGGCTTGTAATTTTTTTGTTGGTGTCTAGGCATCTGTTTATCTTGAAGGGCTTAGGTTGGTCAGCTTCTCTTTCTACTCTAGGGTTTTATTTTGTTGTTTGTGTGTGTGTGTGTGTGTGTGTGTGTGTGGTAAGGTTCCTTTTTGACACTTGGTTATTCTTATTCTACATCCTTGCTGTTATCTGTGTTCCCTTGGGGAAAAAAATTAGGACCAGAGAAAAGGAAGAGATAAGAAGAGAAAAATAGTAATAATTTTTTATAAAGGTAGAAGAGGAACCGCACAAGAGTTAAGAGAATAAGAGAAAGAGGAAAGACAACAAACAAGAAACAAAACAACAGCAACAATAACAAAACAACAACAACAACAAAAACAAAAAACAAAAAAAAAACAGGAAAATCACCCTTCCCCCTTAGGCCCCTAAGGAGCTTCTCAGGCCGGTACTCGTCAATCATTCACCCTGCAGCCTGCGCTCGGCAGGTGATGTACCTCGTTTTAGCGAATAAAATAGAGGGGGAAAAAAAGAACCAATAAAAAACAACAGATCCAAGAAGAACTAAAACAAGAAAGAAAAAAAAAAAACAAAACTTGTTATATGTTCCAGCTAAGTGCCTGATAACCTGGTAGATTCCCTTCTCTTAGGATGTACTGGTAATCAAATCAGGGATCTTATGTATGCAAGGCAAGTATTCCTCCACTGAGCTGCGCTGGCTCCACAGGTTAAGTAGACTTCTGAAAGCTTGTCTGGGTCTTCCTGCCCCCATTTCCTCAGGCCAGTTAGGCTTCTAACAGTTTTCGGGCTGGTTAGGCGCCTATCTCCGCCCACTTACTGACCTAGTTCCTGTCTCTGAGGGCAGCTGGGTGTGACTGCCTGCCTGATCAGATCCCCCCTCCCCTCTCCCTGGGGCCGCTTCAGTGCTGGTTGGGGTCTTTTTGAGATTCAAAGAGGGCTCAGCTGGCCAAACTCACTGAAAAAAAAACAAACCGCTCCCCACCCTCAGCCAGACCCCTCTTTCTCCCAGGGAATGCTCCCTCCCATTCAGTTGGCGGCAGTGAGCCAGGGGTTTCTAGCCACTGGGGCTCGTAACTCACGGTTTCCTTTGGCTTCTTTATCTGTCTCGCTCCCTCCTGGATGATGCGCAGCACCTTCCAGTTGTATAGCTCCCCAAAGCAGCAACCTCGGATAGGTTTTTGCCCTTTCTCCGCTGTCTTTCCTGAGGGAGTTGAGCTTTGCCTATCTACCTCGACGCCATCTTCCCAGAAGCCTCCCAGGTGACTTTAAGTAAAGGAAATTACCCTCAGCCACGTGGAAGGGCCTCATCCAATCAGTGGGAGGTCTTAAAAGCCAGAACTGAGGGTTTCAAGAACCAGAAGGAGTTCTACTTGGAGATTATTCCATCCACTTCTGCCTGGCTTCCCCTACAGACTCAGAATGGAATTTGGATTTGCCAGCCCCCACAATCGCATGAGCCAAGTCCTCATAATAAACCTCTTATCTTTATTATATAATATCTCTTATATATACATATATACAGCATTGTTTCTGGTTCTCTGAAGAGCCCTAATACACAAGGGCATTAAATGAGGGTTACATACCAGAGAGTGTTGGAGACTAGAGGAGACTTCTCTGGGTAATCCAAACATCTGAAGGGAAAAAATATATATATAAGGCTACAGCACAAGATCCCAAAAGAATGCCCCAAGCAACTCATTCTGCTCTGAAGCCCAGAGTTGACAAGCCCTCCACCCCTCTATTGTTGCACTCTTAAATCGCAGTGGCTATTTGTGAATGACCCCAAATGTGAAAAACAGTGGCCAAAACAAACGGGGGGAAAAGCAGTTTGGAGGAAACAGCCTAAAGAGGGTGAAAACACACACACACACCCTCACACACAGTTATTGACTATAGGGAAAACAAAAAGTTTACAAGAAAAGAATAGCAACCATAGTATACTACACATTTCAGCAATCAGCATCATGTACATAGCTGAAATGATGTGAACACTGAATATTAATATAATGAATATATTCTATATATCCGTATTGCCAGGTGAGGGTGGGGGATGGGAAATGTGCTTGTACATGGTAGGAGCAGAAGAGAAATTCTCGTCTTCCATAAAAGGTAGTCATTATATGATCCCTGTAATTAAAAAAAAAAAAAACACACAATTTTTAGGGAAATGCTTATCAGTTGAAAGACATGAAAGAGTCTGTCTCTGAGGAGCAGAAACTGGGAACTAGGATGGAGGGGCTGCTAGGTTTAGTTAAGATGCCTGATAGAACTATGTGATTCTTTAAGCTCAGTGACATTTGTGACTTGGTGGATTATTTAAAAGTAAGTTTTATAAATGAAAACTTTTTGTAGCAAAAAAGAGGGGAGGGTTGAAGCCAAGCTTTTCCTAAATGGTCAACTGCACATTGAACCTATTTGCTTACACAGGTTTGGATTTGCCTGTTGGATTAAAGTACATTGGGGATGTGGCTTACTTATCAGGTGCTAGGTTTTGATAACAATATCTTTAGAATTCTGTCATTTACACCATATAAATAGCCACAGAAAACCAATGTGAGCTTTGGGAGCACCACAAATGTCTTTGTAGTTTGTTTTTATCAAGTTAAATGTCCTTGGAATTTTGTTATACATCAGCAGTGTCCACAAACCACAGTGGAGTGAATTCTGGTTGAAGGGATAAATCACATATTACCAACATTGCCTAAATCATCGGAAAATTATGTCTGTACGATTTCTCCAGACTTCAGTTCCTGAAATCATCACCAAGCTTGGAATCCATAGGACCATTCAATAAAGTCGTGTTGAGAGAAAGGAGCTAATATTTCTCAAATACCAGAAACCATCCTAAGGGCTTTCCATATTTTACTCATTTAATCCTCCCAGCAACACTATTGAGCAGGTGTTATTATCCTTGTGTTTATGATGAGGAAGCTAAGAAGTTAATTAAAGTCATGCAGTCAGAAAAAAAAAAAAAAAGGAAGCTCTGATTTGTGCTCAGTGCACCTGATTCACTGTGTGAGGGTTTGTTCCTTTGTGCTCAGTCTCTGTGGAGAACTAAATGTAATGAACATTGACAAGATGAAAAGCTTCTTCTTACGGTGATGTTTGAACTCTTAACAGTGCCTTTCACTTAATGAGTTAGTAGTTGGAATTAGATGAGTTAAAAGTGTCTGGAAAGAACTTTTTAGGAGTAATGTTTCCTTAACTTGATGAGCTGCATTTTATTGTTTATTTTTTTGAACTTAAAGTTTTTTAAAAAGTGACTTTCACTGTATATTGGATCCTTTCATTTCTTGAGGGGAAATACTTCTTGGACAGTGAATAAGAAAATACTGGGTACTTTACAAATATTTTTTTCATACCGTGATTGTCAGAAACACATCTAATTGTAAAATAGAGATAACTCCACCAGAAAATATGTACACAAACTCGAAAATAAATGATTAAACATCACAGAGAGTTCAGGTATTTGTGTGACAAGAAATGAGGCTTCACTAACAGTAATTTCTGGCTGATGTGTTTATCTCGTCCTCTGACAGACTCAGAGGCTTTGTAAATGGAAAAGAAACAATAGTCTTTCCTGGTATCAGCAAAGGCTTTTCATTCCAGTCAGTTTACACACTTAGGGGAAAGTAAACCTTTGCTGCTGCTTTGGTGAATAAAAGAAAAGCAGCAGCAATCTGCAGGTGTCATTTGTTTCTGAGATGGATAAATAGGGGGCAAATATGGCCATGGGTAGTTTTGGGTGACCTGGGGAGAGCGCGCAAGAGCACAGAGCTGATGCCAGAGCTTTGAGAGTCTAAGAATTGTAAACTCTCAAGTTTGAAAGGCTTTGTTGAGTCGGAAGCACAGTTAGGAGAGAGCTCGTGGTGGCTCAAGTTCTGTAAAAGCACCTTTCTGAAAGATGGTGCTCGTGGAGCAACCACATCTCCTGCTTCCTCCTCCACCTCCTGGCCCACAGCCTACACCCGACACCCAGCAATACCATGGCTGAGACTAAATGATGCACACTTCCCTGCTCTTACACACCCCTGCTAGTCTCCATTCAACCTCAGCTTTGAAGCCTTCAGTGTGGTCTTAGTTTGGCAGGCTACAATGACACATACCAAACACACAAGGGGCTGTCTTAACAACAGGACTTTATTGGCCCACGGTTTTGAGTCTAGAAGTCCAAAATCAAGATACTGGCAAGGCTCACTTTCTCCCAGTGTCTGCAGCGTTCTGGTACCAGCTCCCAGCAATGCTTGGGGCCCCGTGGCTTGTATTAGCACATGATAATCTCTCTCTCCTCGTGCCTGCTCTTCTGATTTCTGCTGACTTTCAGCCTCTGGCTCACGGACTATGGCTTTCTCTGACTCTTTATAAGGCCTCCAGGCATATGGGTTAAGAGCCACCCTGATTCAGTTGGCCACAGCTTAACTAAAACTAACCTCTTCGAAAGGTCCTATTTGCACTGGTTCACACCCATAGAAATGTGGATTAAGATTAAGAACATGTGTTTGTTGGGGTACATAATGCAATCTACCATAAGGGTCAAACAACTAAAGCCTCAGGCCCCAGCTCATTCTATGCCTGGACAGCTCTACCTGCTAGTTATATTGAGTTAAAAGTCTTGCCATAAAATCAAATTATTGGTCCTACCTCTGCAGTCTATGTGGTCTCCCACAGTGCAAATATTTGAAGATACCATATAATTTTCTAGCTGCTTTGTACTATGTTCACATATAGATGAGATCTGGTAAGAAACGTCTGTGTAGGTTGATTCTGGGATGAGTTAGTTGCATCATGACCTAGATGCAGGAAGTCTGTTTCTATCTAAAATTCAAGACTGGCATCTGGCACTAAAATTTACATTGTTTATATGAAACATTGGTCGTTAAATGTATTCTACTTTAAGACTGTAATTTATCTGACTTTGATGTTTGCTTGACAATATTAGTTTACACTTCTAATAGACATTTGGATTCCGCCTAAATAATGCATGTAGTCTGATAATTGTGACAAAAACAAATATTTGTTTTTCTTAGCCTTCTCATCCCCAATTTAAACCTTTTCAGCTATTTCTATCATTCTTCTTTTCAGACACTTTACAGTCCTGATTGGTCATTGGTAAGTATTTTTAAGTTCCCTAAGGTATACTTCATCTAGAACAGAGTACTTAAACTCAGTGGTAAGAAATAGGTTGAACAAGGGCTAAATTCAGTTATAGTGGCTCTCTCTGCCTAGAGGGGCCTGCACCAAATCTTGATGTGTATTTCCATCTTCTCTCCCATTTCTCAGCAAGCTCTGTTCTTTCCCTCATTTCCCAAATAAATTCTTAAAAAAAAATTCAATTATAGCAGTAGTTCCAACCAGAATTATGCTTCAGAATTTCTTGTCAAGCTTTTTCAAAACATATGTGCCTATATTGCTTCCCTCAGGATTTTGAAAGTAGAGTGGTCTGTGTATTTAGAAAAAGCTGCCCAAGTAATTCTGATATGTGCAACAGGTTAAGAACCATTATTTAATATCTAGGTTGGTTCTACACTTTATGGTCTCATTTATCTTTCTCCTTGGCAAGGACAATTTGGGTCATTTCACTTTCTGCTAGTCATTCATTTACTATCACAATTTTGGCCCCACCATCCAGTAGTGAATGGGATTTCTAAGGAAGACAATATAGTACAAGATGGGTAGAGAACTAAGAGCCAAATCGCAAGGAGCATCCACCCTTAGGAACAGGAGGACTGGAAAAAACTTATGAAAAGATAAGGTTGTATGGAGTGGTGGGGATAGAAGTAATATCACAGAAGTTTAAGATAAATATGGAGCCATAGAAGCAGCAGGAAGAAGCCACGGGAATCCATTCTGCTCTAGCCCCAGCTCAGGATGCCTACCATGTACCATACCATTCCCCCAAAGAATCCAATCACCTCACCAACACATCTAAGGGAGTGCAGTTTGAACCAAGCACCCTATTCCTCCCTCAGGGCCTTCAGAAACTTGTTTTAGTCACTTGAAAACAAAAAGGCTGATCTTGCCCTCCAGCTGAAGTAATCAAAAGGCCTTAAGCCTTGGTATGGTGCAGATCTTTGAAATCAAAAGACCTTTCTATGATTGTACAAGATCCAAACTCAGTTCTGCTAAGTCCAAAGTTTGTACTCTCAACCTGATGCTATTCTGCCTCTCCTTAAGAAAGTTTGGCAAGGAAATCAAGAGGAACAATTGAATAGTAGCTAGAAGGGGAATCAATGTCAAAAGTTTTTGGAAGATAAGAGACCTAAGCCATATTTGAAGTCAGAGAGAAAGGAGTCAACAGAGAGATTGTAACTTTTAATTTGTTGACTTTTCTCCCCTCCTAAAAGGAAATATTTCTGGAGGCTAGGATCTCCCTACAATACCTAGCATTATACCCTGTACATTTTAAGTGCTAACTAAATGTCAGGTGATAGTGGGGATCTTTTTACCTTAAATTACTATCATTTTAGAGGCCCATAGTTTAAAAGGATATGGAAACCTTAGGGTCAAATCTGATGAAAGCATAAGAGAGTTTCATAAGAATGTGTTCAGAAGTTTAATAACTATGGCATGAATAAAGACATTGTGCTACATAAAATAAAAACAAAGACTTGGAAATAGCTACTATCTCAGTTTGTCAGGCTGCTATGACAAGTACCACATAATGGGTGTTGACTTAACTACAGGAATTTATTGTCTCACAGTTTTGAGCCTAGAAGTCCCAAATCAAGATATCGTCAAGTCTTGCTTTCTCCTAGAATCTATATATTCTGGTCCTGGCTTGACACAATCCTTGGGGTTCCTTGATATTTCTGTTTCCCATCACATGGCAATGTCCCCTCCTTTCTAGCTTCTTTGATTTCCATTCTGTCCTTATAAGATCTCCAGTAATCTGGATTAAGTCCCATACTGGTTCAGTTCACCAAACTTTAACCCAAAAATCATCTCTAAAGGTCCTATTTACAATGAGTTCACACCTACAAGGACAATGATTAAGATTAAGAGCATGTTTCTTAGGGTAAATAGTTTCAGCCTACCACAGCTACATTCTCCACAGCTAATAGTTTGCACATAGAGACCGTGGCTAGCACTGGAGGAATATGTAGAGGTCCCTGTTCCTTTCCATCTAGTTAGGCTAAGGTTTCAGTGTACTTCGTCTGCTTCTTTAGCAAGGTACCATGGCTAACTAGAGAAGAGAGAGGTGGGTATGGACTGCTCGTGGAACATGGAGTTTGAGCTGTAACCATTTATTTCTAAGGCAACAACTTCTGCCTGGCCACAGCATCAAGTAGAAAACTACTGTACAGTTGTGGGACAAAGTAGAGGGAGTCAACAAGGCTTACAAAATAAAAATTTTGAGAAAAACTTGAAGTCCCTAAGATGATAGTGACCATAACTTTGCCATGGATGTCAAGTTCAGGTATTTTAGAGGTTCCAAGACCTCTTTGTTCTAACGAACACCAAGTGATTGAATGAAAATCCCATAACAAATTCCTTGAACCATCTGGTCTAGAAACCCTTAAGAAAAGCTCAACACAACCTCAGAAAGCTACACATTTCCCCGTCCTCCACTGGCTTCCTGTGCATCCTCCAGTCACACACATCACCTGCTAATGTGCATCCCAGGAGTTTTACTAAAAGGCCTCTACTAGCTCTATCCCTCAGGCATAAAGTTTTTAATACTTTATCCCAATCACCATCAAATATATAGGAGCAACTTCCCTAGCCTTTAATATGCTGGTTCACATAATTGGCGTACACATTTTTTTTTTTTAAATCCAGAAATAATTAGTGTGGAGGCCATGAGTATATGAGCATTTCAAGGGCTCTCTCAAGCTGATTAACTCACTCTTCATAAGTGCTTCTGCAGAGCCTCTCTGGAGGTAATCTGTTTTTCCTCTCCTTTTAGACTCTGAAATACGTTGACATTTTCTTTGTTACAACACCCTTTGTTATGCTTCATTCTTTCTAATGAAGAGATGCTACTCATTCACTGATTCAGAAGACTCTATTCAATAGCCAGCATTGAACCCGAATTCCAGAAAGGCTTACTCGGCAGTAGTCTGAATTTCACTAAAAAAGAAATTAGTCAAATCAAATCATGCTTGAGCTGCCAGATTTCAAAAGATTGACATAACTGAGACTTTGTACCTGATTTTTGACTTCAAGGACACAAATATATGAGCTCTGGAATGCATCTAAAGAGAGAGGATCCTAACACTAGCCTTCAAGCTCTGGGGCTGTAATTTGGAGTCAAACCTCCCGCACATGGAAGGGCTGCCTTACCCCAAGAGCATTTCCAGAGCACAGATTTGCTAGTAATCCATTTCTAACCACTTAGCTCTGCAACAAAACAAATTCATGATGATACTCACTTTTAAAATAAAAACAGCAATGTTATTTTGGAAAATTTTTATGGTTGTCCTGATAAAGTTGCTCATGAACAGGCATTGGCTAAATATAGAAGGGTAGAAGGGAATTTCAGGTGTAAGAAAACATATGCTTTCTGGATTGAGTCATGTCTCCCACAAAAGACATGTTCAGGTCCCAACCCCTTATTCAGTAAGTGTGAACCCATTTGTAAATAGGACTTTTTAATTTTTTTTATTTTTAAGAAAGCTTTAGATTACATAAATGTTACATAAATGTTTTTATATTATAAAAATATAGGGTATTCCCATATACCCCACCCCCTCCCCCATTCCACACTTTCCCTCATTAACACCGTCTTTCATTAATGTGGTACATTTGTTACAATTGATGAAAACATATTGAAGCATTGCTACTAACCATGGACTATAGTTTACATTATAGTTTACACATTGCCCCATATAATTTTATAGGTTTTGACAAAATGTATAATGACCTGTATCTGTCATTGCAATATCATGCAGGATTTTCCAATGTCCCCAAAATGCTCCCATGTTGCAACTATTCTTCCCTATCCCTCCCCTCAGTATCTCTGGTGGCCACTGCCTTTATATCAATGATACAAGTTCTTCATTCTTCCATTGCTAGAATAATAATAATTCTATAATAGAATAATAATGTCTACTTTAGTCTATTGTTCATTTCCCAGTCTTGAGGATTTGGGGATGGTGATACCCACTCTTTTTCTGATTGAGAGGGGGCTTAGATCCCATGAGGCAGATGGATGGAACTGTCTTACTTGCAGTTGTAGATACTTTGTTTTCTGGGATGGGTGCTGTCCATCATCATCTTTTTGTTAGTTGTCCTGGATAAGTCCAATGAACTGGAAAGTAGGTATTACAATTCTGCTGAGATTCAGGGCTCAACTGGCATATGAACAGA
>JAQZBX010016544.1:0-36393 GCA_029593785.1 Cabassous unicinctus | reverse complement strand
TAAAAATAAAGAAGGCCAAAAAATTAGTGTTGAAATAACAGCAAATTAATTATTTAAATTAATAAATAAAAAATCTGGAGAATGAAATATTGAGTCAAAAGCTACAAAAGTGTTTTACCCCTTCATGTATCAAATATTTTTGAAGTAAATAAGCTGAAAGACTAAGAAGAGTAAGGCATAGAGTAATAGAGGAAAGAAAATATGTCAAAATATGAATGGGTTTGTCAGGAGAAAAGAAAGGAAAACCAGGGAGGGTGGAATAATAATCGAAGAAACAACAGAATAATACTGTTGAGAAATTCACATCTTCAAATGAAAGAATCATGAAGGCCAAGAAGTCAAAAATATCATGACAGACAATTTCTAGAAAAATTTCAAAATTTAAGGAACTAATCCATAAATTCTTTTGGACAGATCATGATGATATTCAGTGTGACATCACATGAATCTACAAAACAAAAAAATAGATACCATAGATAAGTTCTAATACCTTCAAATATTTTTAGAATGATAAAAGAATGGCTTAAATATGAAAAAGATAGGTCAATATTTAAAAATGTAAATTTCTTAAGTCAATATAAAGTAACCATAAGAAGCAACATGCATAGAGGATTGCATAGTATGATCAAGTGCAACTTTCCTTGGTTCAACTTATGGAAATCAATTAAGAAAATATATCATATTAACTGAAGAAGGAAAAAAACACACGAGTATCTAAAAATCATTTGTCTAATTCCCTTCCATGAGAAAAGTACTCAGTACACTATGGATTGAAGAGAACTTACTTGAACCTACTATACATCATCTTTGAAACATCCTCATATAACATGATTCATAATGGAAAGACAGATAACCATATCATTAAGATCAGGAATAGCACAAACAGGAAAAAGCAACAACAAATGATGCCTGCTCATTCCACTAATAGAATATAGACATAGCCTCTTGCCAAAAACTTAGGGAAAAAAGGCATAGGTCAAAGAAAGGTAGGTGTAAAACTCTCTCTTCTCACAGTGACATAATCTTGTAAAATGACCCCTTAAGGAACATAAACAAGCACAAACACATTACAAAATAACTAAGCAATTAGTAGGATACAAAATCAAAATATAAACATCAAATGTTACAAACTACACTTGAAATTAAATTTTTAAATTAAGAAAAATTTACTATAGCAATATTAAGAATGAAATAGATATGAATGCTTGACAAAAATGTAACACTTTATAATATTAAAAAAATAAACTATTAGAAAGTTTGTTGAAAGTAATTAAAGGGGACCTAAATAGTTGGATAGTTATCTAGTATTCATGGATTCAAACACTTAATGTTAAAATGACAATGGCTATCAATTATTCTACAGATTCAACACAATCCCTACCAAAACACCAAGTACTGTTTTTTTCAGAATTTGACAAACTGATCCTTAAATTTATATAGTATTTCTAGATGGATTTCAGACATGAAGGCAAGAGGGGCAATGTGTCTGAGCACATGATTCACTGAATCACTGTAATCCTGTTGTCCTTTCCCAGAAGCAGAGTTCCCTTCTGAGCAGATGGAACCTAGCAGGGCCACCATAAACTCTGTGCCAAGCTGAGTGTAACTCCTGACCATTTACCAAGGTCATTGTATTAGTAAGTCAAAGGGGTGCGATGCAAAATACCAGAAATATGTTGGCTTTTATAAGGGGTATTTATTTGGGGTAGAAGCTTACAGTTACCAGGCCATAAAGCACAAGTTACTTCCCTCAACAAAGTCTGTTGTCACATGTTGGTCCAAGATGGATGCCAATATCTGCAAGGCTTCAGGCTTCCTGGGTTCCTCTCTTCCAAGGGCTCATTTCTCTTCATGCTCAGTTGCCCTGCTTTCACCACAAGGCCAGCTATAGACTAACAGGTGAATGGCTCATTTCTCTTCCTGAAGCCTGAAGTGGAACACTTCATGCATGAAACGACTCCCAGGAGAAAATTTAATGAAACCTTTATTACTGGCTGGGGCGCACTCCCTAGTGAGAGTTGCGCCTAACGTCCGGAGACTGCAGTTTTTATAGATTCCTTTCCCATGCGTGTGCCAAAAGGCAGGATTGTGTTAAACATATCCATTTTTACATAAGGTTATGAGGAAGCAGGCACAGTTCCAGTATGAGCTAAGCAAGCAGGCACAGTTCCAGAAGCTGGTATTTGCCGTTAACGTTCCAGCAGGGAGGGAGAGTGGTTGATCTTTGGGGCATAACTTGCTGATTCTTTTCAGACCCAGATGGGTACCTGGGTTTTTTCCACCTGCAATTATTAGAGGATTTTTCTACTGGGAATTTCCTGGTACTGTTTTACTTCCTTCTCATTCCCTACTCCTGTAATAGCATTAGTCAAATCATTGACTCTGCATCAGTGGCTAAGGGATACTAATGAGTGCACAATACCATTAACTTTACTGCCTGTATTTTTTTTTATATATATAGGAAGTGAGACAGTTAATGAAAATAGGGCCTATTAGGAATCCTAGTAGAACGAGGACAAGTGGGCCTGCCACAGCGGTGATTAAGATAGTTAGCCATGGAGACCATGAATACAGGCTTTCATACCAATTTACATTTTTGGTCCTGAGTTCTTCTCATTTCTTTAGCTTATTTTTAACTAGTGAGAGAGGCTTTTTAAAATTACTTCTGAGTGGTTAGTATAGAAACAGCAGGTATCAACTAAGGCTACACACAGTCCTCCTTGTTTTAAGAATAACAGAGCTAACCTACAAATATTCTGTAGAACCATTACAGCCAGAGAGGATAAGGGTGTTTTGAGGTGACTAACTGACTTTTTTAACTCCTTTAGGTCTGAGTTAATTTGAATAGATAAGGTTTTAAAGTTTTCTTTACCAGTGACCAGGGCTGCCATTCCCAAGGCTGCTGAGCCCCGAATTTTAAGGCCAACCGTAATAGGAATGAGAATGGGAACTTGCTTAAATTGGCTTATGGTTCTAAAATGTTTGTGGCCTCCTTCATCTGAATACCAGTATACCTGTGGGATGATTTGCACCAAGATGTAGACAACGGGGATTTCTTCAATTTCAGATTGTGACAGGGTTTGAGGAGAGAGACAAGGGGTGATTTCTTCAGTCCAGGCAAACTAGGTGCCACTAGGAGCTTTCTAATAATAAGATTCATCAGTTTTGTTAGAGAGAATAACTGATGAGCAGTGGGGGCTTAGGAAAGTTGCATTAATTTTGGCTGAGAAGGGGGCAAACAGGTGCCATTTCTTTGTAGATCCCCCAGAGTTGAAATCGGCTTATGATCCCACCTACACAGTTTTTCGCTTTTGTTCACTGATATTTACTGGATATATAATGATGCATTGGGAACAATACTCCCATTTGTTCCTATTTCAATGTAATAAGGAGGTTGTGGGTTTAAGCAGAGCCAACAATCTTTGGTGGTATTTGGTTGGCTATTGTTTAGGAAGGTGAAGAGAGAAGACAACATGGACAACAAGGGAGTCCTGGTGGGTTTTTGGTTGAAGAAAGTTAGGTTTTCCATTTTCTCTGTGAGTCCCTACCCACCAAGGGGACAGGGAGTCAACCTCTGACTGATGTGGCCCAGGCAATGCTTTAATCATTATTTAATCAAGTAAAAGTGAAACCTCTGAATCTAACACATCTAATATGCCCACACCAGTTCACAAACATAAACCAATATATTGGATTTTTGGAATTCATAAACAATATCAAACTGCTATATTCCACCCTCTGAGTTCCAAAAAGACATTACAATATTCAAAAAAAACCTTAAATAAATACAATGTTAAATACAGAATCGTATCACAATCAGTTTAAAGAAATACAGTTTGTCTTGAGACAAAGTCCCATCTAGCTGTAGACCTCTGAAAGTTACAAAACAATTTATCTGCTTCCAAAACACAAATGGACAGACAAAAGAAAAACATTTTCTTTACCATAAGGATAAACTGGGAAGGAAACATGAGTCACTAAACCTGCAGGGCATCCTCCATTCAATTTCAAAGTCAGAGTCATTTTCAAGGTAGTGGTTCCTTCTCCCTGAGGACTCATGAGGACCCACTTTTTCCACAGTCTTGCCCAATGGCCATTTTCTTGGTTCCACCCTCATCAACATCTGGGTGGTGATGAAGCTCCAGACCTGATCCTCCAAGAGCACTGGGGTGATGGCCATAACTTCCCTGAATTCTTGGGTAAAGTCTTAGCCCCTCTAGTACAGTGAAATGAAGGCAACAGTCTCCCTAACCTTTGGCATATAGGCCCCACTCTCTCAGAGCAATGAGTTCGTGACCTGGCTTCCCTAATCCATGGGGGACAGGTCCACCCCACTCAGAACAATAGGTTGGTGACCTCAACATCACTAATACTTGAGGGATGTGCTCCACCCATTCTGTACCCTGGGGCAGCAAAACTCTTCCTGAAAATTGGGTGGGAACATCCACCCTCTTCAACTGCCAGGGCAAACTCACCCTCTCTGTACACATGGTTGGGGTTCCTCTCTTGGCCCATGGTGATGTCTTAAATCCAGATCTCAGCTTCCATGGTTTTCCTCTTAAAGCTGTTTCTCCTTCAGTCTCTCCTTTCCATGTCCATTTTATTCTCGGCTGACAGTGATTTTGTTCATACAGCTCTCTCAAAAATTTTGTCAGTTTAGCATGCACGAGGCAGGGTAAAAGCATCAGAATGTAAGACCTGCCACAAGTCTTTCCTAGATAACTGATATTCAATCTTGATTTACAAGTTCCAAGTTTAGTTACATTCTCAATTGGGGAACTATCAACTGGGGACTTCATTTCTAGAGGCTTGGAATTTCCAGAATCATTTTCTGGTTTCTTTGTGCCCATCAATTTTGTTCGCACCTTATCTCACTCATCTAACATTTTGCTATAAGCTGTGAGGAGAAGCCAAGCAACCTTCTCCAAGTTTACTTTGGAAAGTTCTTCAGTTAAATGCCCAGGCTTGCCATTTTAAAATTCTGTTTTCCATCAAACATCAGTAGTCAATCTTGCTATGTTCTCTACAATTTTAAAACACGGATGACCTTTCTTCCAGTTTCCAATAATAGTTTCATCATTTACTTCTAGGTCCTCATAAAAAGTCTCTTTAGGGTCCATATTCTATCAAAAGTCTCTGCAAAGAAATATAGGCCTTTTCTATCAAGCATCTCACAATTCCTCCAAAAAATATCCCTTACCCTTTTATAAAACAATTCCAGCATTTTGGTAATTGCAAAAGCACTTCACCATTCTCTAGTACCAAATTCTGTATTAGTCAGTCAAAGGGGTGCTGATGCAAAATACCAGAAATTTGTTGGCTTTTATAAAGAGTATTTATTTGGGGTAGAAGCTTACAATTACCAGGCCATAAAGCATAAGTTACTTCCCTCACCAAAGTCTGTTGCTATCTGTTGGAGCTAGATGGCTGCTGATGTCTGCAAGGGTTCAGGTTTCCTGGGTTCCTCTTTTCCCAGGGCTCATTTCTCTTCAGGCTCAGCTGCTTTGCTTTCTCCACAATGCCAGCTGTAGACTATCAGGTGAATGGCTTTTCTCTTTTCCTGAGGTCTTTGCCTGTATTTGATGGAGACATCTCTCCTTCCTCAAGTATCTGCTTCTCTGTGTGCTTACTTGCCAGGCTCCAGGATCAAAACACCAACTTACTCCCGTGCATTGTCGTTTTCTCTGTGACTCCCCACCCATCAAGGGGGTGGGGACTCAACATCCTACTTATGTGTCCTAATCAAAGCCTTAATCATTATTTAATCAAGTAAAAGTGAAACCTCTGAATCCAATACATCTAATATGCCCAGACCAATTCACAAACTTAATCCAATATCTATTTTTGGAATTCAAAAACAGCATCAAACTGCTAAAGTCATTTTTATGTGTGAGCCACGGGGAGACATTTTGTGTGTCAGTGTTTGCTTCTGTATGATTCACCTTTAACACTGTGTCTGTCCTTGGAGATATCCAGTGTGAGGTGCAGCTGGTGGAGACTGTGGGTGATGTGAGGCAGCCAGGGGTTCTCTGTGAAGCCTCTGGATTTGCCTTCAGCAACCACTGGGTGAATTGGACCCACCTGGCTGATGGGAAGGGGCCACAGTGGGTGAATTTAATAAGACAACCACCTGGTATCTTCATTAGGGAGTATTCTGTGTCTGTGAAAGGCAGACACATTATTTCTAGAGATGATTTTTAAAACCTGCTGTTTTTGCAAATGGACAACCTGAGACCCAAGAACATGGCCATGTATTACTGTGTGAGAGACAGCAAATTGAGGGGAGCCCAAACCCAAAACTCCCCACCAGGGACCAGGGAACCCAGGACCCAAACCAGGGGCAAGTGCAGGTGGTTGTCAGTAGGTATTGACATTCAGAATTTGTTTTCTCTTCTCATTTAAGAAAATGACAAGAGAAAGAAAGATCCTTGAGGTACCCTATTACCTTCCTGCCTCTAATAGATCATTTCTTAGCTTCAGCTATAAAGAGCAGTTTTTCTTAAATATATTGGCATGCATGGAAAGGAGGCCACTGTGTTTATGATGGACAAACCAAATTATGGAATTATTTCAGCTTTCAATGTGTCTGCAGTGAGTAAAGGAAATCCTCCTGGTTTTTTATCTTTAATTCTGTTTTTTTCATCATTCTTATTGTTTTATACCATAGGCCTGTATTGACCCCAGGGGCCTTGGACAGGGAAGGTGTCTCTGCACTCTGAGTTCCCTCCAATTGAGCTTCCACAGCACCAGTCAAGCCTGACATGAGGGAGACACAGCACACACTCTTGGCTAGGCATGAGGTGAAGAATAGCAAAGAGGAACATTCTTACTAAGAATTCATCAATTGGGAGGGAAATGGAGACTTTGTCTTTGTTACAAGGTTTAAATGGTTCTCCTCAGCCTAAAGGTCACCAGAGAACAATAGAGACTTTGTATCATCTTCTTTCATCCTATCCCTCAATCCGATTGTCTTTATCCTTTGTGCAGAGAGACTTTAAGACAGTTGATCTAAGGACAAATATGAAAATTCTTTGCAAAGTATCTAACCATGAAATTTATTATTTAACCACAAGTTATTGAGATCTGGTAAGTTCTCCTGGTTTGATACCATTTGTCTCTAGTAACAAAGTCTGTATTTATCAGTAGGACTCATTCATTCAGGAAAACATTATTTATCCCTAGAAGAATGGACATCAGTGAGACAAATATACCCATTTCCAAGTGATACCAAGATGAGCTTCAAAATATATAATTAAATAATGACTTCATTTCCACTGGGGCATGCATGTATGATAAAGCATGCTACCTTGCCATAGATTGAGATCATACACCAGAAAAGAATATAAGAATAGTCAGAGGCAGTCAGTTTAGAAGAGATCAGTGCAAATCCTTTTAAAAAAAATGTTTAGTAGCAGAAGAGAGACTTTTCTACCCTCTAATCTCAATATACTCATTGCAATAAGCCCTTACTCTATGGTCAACCTGTTTTTGACAAGCTTACCAAATCCACTTTATTGGGACAAAAGAGTCTCTTCAACAAATGGTACTGGCAGAGCAGGTTATCCATAACCAAAAAATGAAAGAGAACCTCTACCTCACTCTCTACACAAGATTCAACTCAAAATGTATCCAAGAGCTACATATAAAAGCCAGGACCATAAAACTCTTAGATAATAATGTAGGGAAACATCCTAAAGATCTTGTGGTAGGTGGGGGCATCTTAAATATTATACCCAAAGAACAAGCAATGAAAAAATATATAAATGTGACCTCCTCAAATTAAAACACTTTTGCACTTCAAAGGATTTTAAGAGGCTGAAAAGGCAGCCTACTCAATGGGAGAAAATATTTGGAAATGACACATCTGTCAAGGTTTAATATCCGTGATATATAAAGAGAACCTACAACTCAACAATAGAAAGACAAACCACCAGACTAAAAAATGGGCAAAAAACTTGAATAGACATTTTTCCAAAAAAGAAATACAAATGTCAAAAAGCAAATGAAAAAATTTTCAACATCATTAGTGATTAGGGAAATGCACATCAAAGCTACAATGAAATATCATTTCACACCTACTAGAATGGCCATTATCAAAAAGACAGAAAATTACAAGAGTTGGAGAGGATATGGAAAGATAGGCTGCTTATTCACTCTTGGTGTGAATTTAGAATGGTACAGCTACTGTGTAAGACACTTTGGCAATTCCCAAGGAAGTTAAATATATATTTGCCATGTGACTCAGCTATACCACTTCTAGATATATACCCAGAAGAACTGAGAGCAGTGACACAAACAGAGATAATGCACACCAATGTTCATAGTTGTGTTATTCACACTTACCAAAAGATGGAAACAACCTAGGTGTCCATCAAATGATGAATGGATAAATAAATTGACGAATATACATATGATGGCAATTATTCACCTGTAAGAAGGAATGTCATGGAGCATATGACAACATGGATGAACCTGGAGGACATCATGTTGAGTGAAGCAAGTCATACACAAAAGAACAAATATTGTATGATTTTGCTATTATGAAGTAAATATTTTGAGCAAACTCGTAGAGTTAATAGAATTGGTTAGGGAATGGAATACTGCAGTTTAATCCATGCAGAATCTCTATAAATGTTGTTCATAAATCTTTTAAATGAAGAGAAACAGTGAAAGGACATCACAGTGTTTGTAATTAGAAGTGCTAATACATGGGTATGATTGTGGTTGAAAGTGAAAGTCTAAGTTCCTGTATATCACTAGAAGAAAAGTTTAAAACAATGTACCATGGGACCATGTATATAATAAAATCCTCATGTGAAAAATGAGTATGGGTAATATTGCATCTATAAGACTGTTTCTCTTTGAAACAGAAAAAATGTATTTTAATGTTACAACATGTTAATATCAGGGTAATATTTGTGCAAAAATATGACCAAAGCAACTATGGACAATAGCTTATAGGAATATATTAATAATTTTCCATCATTAGTAAAACAAGTGAGCATTCTAAGTGAAAGAAATTAGACACAGGGTACTACATATTGTTTGACTCCATCTTTTCAAAATATAAATATTAATAAATTAGATGTAAATAGAATAGCAGTTATATATGTCGGGAAGTTTAGAGCGATTGAGAGGAGATTGACAAGGGGTAGAGCTTTTTTTGTTTTTTACACTTTGGAAGAATAGTATGCTTTATTAAAAATAAAAAAAAATAGTATCAATAAAATTGATTTGTTTTTAAAAAATCCAATGAAGTGCAAAGTTTGGGAATCGTCTCCTAACCTCACAGCTTCCAGAAATAGCAAGGCTCTGGAGATGAACTGCCATCTCCTCTGCCACCTGGTTCCAGGTCTGCTTACAAGGAAACTTTCCACTCCAGGACTGTTTATGGCTTCAAGGCCCCTGTCCTACGTTGAGAAGAACCTGAACGCTCATCTGAGGACCACCGTGCCAGCTCCCAGCCCCAACTCTGTCGTAGGCACAGCTGTCCCTGATTTCCTAGGTGAGGAGGCAGAGTGCAAGAAACGTGATCAGCAGGGACAGCATGTGCTGTGCCCGGAGCCACTCTGCCACCTCCACCTCAGGCACACCAGGCCCAGCAGACAAGCACGGCAGGGGCACAGGTCGTGGGGTCAGGGCACAGGGGTGAGGGAAGTCCCCATGGGACGCTGGCCAGGGCTGGGCCTGGGGAGCACAGCGCAGGGTGGGTGTTGGCACTGCACCGAGGGGATGCCTCAGTCCCTGTGGCCTGGAGACTCTGGTCCACTAACAGGACGCCACCTTCCCTTGTCCCTGAGGTGCTCTCCTCTGCGGCCCAGGGCTAACCATGTAGCTAATGTCATTTGTCTATTGCCATCAAGTAAACGCATATAGAAACACCAAAAACAACATGTTACCAGGAAATGTTAGGTTTTCTTTGTTGGTTGACAGCCCCTGTCGTTTCTTAGAACAATGTCCTCTGCTTGGTTTGCTGGAGAAGAAAAACGCACGGTCGTTCCAAGCACACTGCACCAGGTCCGCGGGCACCGAGGGCTCCCCTCGGTCTTGGCAGATTCGGGGGACCCCTGCTCCACCGCCCGCAGCCCAGGAGACGCTTCCGGGGAGACTGACGTGGACGGGCCGAGCCCTCCGTGCGCGAACTGCGCTCCTGGGGACGCCCACGAAGCCGGGCCCACGCAACTTTCCCGCCAGTCTCTCTGCGAAGCCAGGGCGGCGCCCTGACCCCGGTCGGGCTGCGGCTGGACCTCCCTCCGCCCTCGCCAGGGCGTTAACAGCCGGTGCCACGCGAAGAACAGGGTCCCTCCCTCGTGCCTGCGGATGCTGCCCGCGCTCAACCTTTCAGCCCCGGGCCTGCCGCCCACCAAGTCCCATGGACGCCGGATGCCGGGGGCCCCGCTCAGGCGAAAGCGAGCGCCCCAGCCCGAAGGCCACGCACAGGAAGGCGGCGGCCGCCACAGTGCGATCCCGCCCAGGCCTGCCCCCGCCGCGCTCACCAGCTTTGGCACCACACCCCCTCGCGCCCTGCACCTCCTGGCCCCGCAACTCTGCGCCGCCCGCAGCCCAGCGCCGGTTCAGGATCATGGCCCTGCAGCGACTACTCCGAGCGGCTGCCTCGCCGCCTCTTTGTTTTTTATTGTTATTTTTTGGAGTAATGAAAACACTCTAATATTGACTGAATTTATAAATGCACAACTATGTGATTAAACCAATTAGCAACTTTGTCTATCTTCTTCAAATTGCCTAGGCTAATTTTGTCCCTTTTCTTTCTCATGAACAGTTGACATCTGTTTGTGAACATTGACAAGAGGAACTTTTCACTGGGACTGCATTAAAATTCCTGTTATTTTGTTGGAAATGTCCTGTTACACTATTGGTCTCCTAATCCATGAACCTCTAAGAGAAAAATAAAGACCACCTCTTAGTGATTATATAAGAAAAAAAAACCAGGGCAACATTCTCATGAACCTAGATGCAAGTTTTCTATAACCATATATCAAATGCATACTATATCATGACCTAAATAGCCAGCTGGGCTTTATTTCAAGAATGAAAGTTTAGTATATTATTAAACAAGAAATTAGTGTAATTTAGCACATTAAATGCTAAAAAATTGCATTAAATGCAGAAAAAATTAACTTCATTAAGTTGAGAATCTTATCATGCTACCTCTTAATTAAACAATATTGGAGATTATGTTCCTATATCTGTTAAAATATGTAAAATATCATAGCTATCATCATTTTAATGATGTATGTTAATGTTATAACATACACTTCCCCTAATGTCAAGATTGTTCTGGAAGTAGCCATAAAGTTTGAAAAGGAAAAAGTGAAGCTGTACTTATTTACTAAATAACATGATTATGCTTATAGAAATTCTAAAGAAATCTACAAAAATTGACTTTTTGTGTGAGTCTGGTTTTTTTTAAAGGTTTATTTATTTATTTTCCCACCACCTCGTTGTTTGCACTTGCTGTGTCTATTGTCTTTCTTGTTTCTTTAGGAGTCACCTCCATTCCCTACTTTGTTGTGTCTCTCATTATGTTTTTTTTTTTTTTTAAGATTTATTTTATTTTTATTTATCCTCTCCCTCCCTTGCTGCTTGCATTCGCTGTCTGCTCTTTGTGTCCACTGGCTGCATGTTCTTTTGTGTCTGCTCATCTTCTCTTCAGGAGGCACTGGGAACCAATCCTGGGACCTTCCTATGTGGTAGAGAGGCACTCAATCACTTGAGCCACCTCAGCTCCCTGGTTTGTTGTGTCTCTCATTGTCTTTTTCCTCTGTGTCTCTTTTTGTTGTTGTTGTGTCATCTTATTGATGTCAGCTCTCAGCATGGGCTGCCAGCTCTCGGTGCGGGATTTTGCCTTCACCAAGAGGCTGTAGGAATCGAACCCAGGACCTCCTATATGGTAGACAGGAACCCAATCACTTGAGCCACATACACTTCCCTCTCATTATGTCAAAAAATGACTTTAATAAGTAATCTTGGGAAAGCCATTTGAATGAAACTAAGTATACATATATCAAGTGTCTTCACTTGCTTGGAACTCTTGACTACAATAGAAACTGGAGAAGAACTCCACAAAAGCTGAATTAAGAATAAAGGAATAAAACACTTCTTGTCATGTACTTATTGGCCATTTGTATAACATTTTTGGGGAAATGTCTATTCAAGTCTTTGCCCATATTTTTAAACCTTTTATTGCAGCAGCATGTATACATCTCAAAGTTAATACTACAGTATTGTACACTTTGACCATTTTTAATTGGGATATTTGCCTTTCATTTTTGGGTTGTAGTGGTTATTTATATATTCGGGATATTAACAACTCTGTGATGAAAATGAAATGACACCTTGATGAAGCCTTGTGGAAACTAAGCAGAAGACAAGCTAATCCATTCCTAGACTTCTGATCAAAAGAAACTGAAATAATAAATGGGTATTTTTTTAAGATTCAAATTTTATGGGAATTTGCATGAAGCAAATTGCACACACAAGCATACATATTGTGGATAATTACATTATAAGGATAATTACATTATAAAAGTGATTCAAAATATGTTCTTTATACCATGGCACACATTTGAACAATTCCTGCATATCATGCAATTCCTGGATATATGTAACACACCCAACCCTCAAGATCTTATTTTGATCACCCTTAGCTGGGGTGGAGTGAAAGTGATTTCACATTGAACTTGATGACCCAAAGCACTATGAAAACCAAGGTTGGCAGCATCCAAGCAGAAACTTCAGGGGGTCAGGGAGGAGGACTGGAGGGAATGGAGGATCCAATGACCATGAGATGTGCAGCATGGTTGGGAGGAAACTGATTGTTACCCCATCTCCTAGACTTCCAGGCAGCACCTCCCTGATAATCCATTTAGCTCCCTTGAATGGCTGATCCTCCAAGCAATGGACCTGCCCTGGGAATTGAGAGGGAGCTCACAGGGTCAGACATAGCTGGACATCCATCCTGTCCTCTTGTTGCTTTCTATGTTGAGGCAAAGGAAACAGGTTGTGATTCCCCATTCATGGGGCAACTGTCATTGGCCCTGAAACACTGATGTCCTGAGTCTCTATATCCCACTCCCTTCCAGGAGCAGATGGGAGGAGGAGAATATGCTGGCTGTCATTTGGGTTATGTGGGGGCTATGAGGAATGAAATCCAGATGATATTTAGAGTTCTTCAGAAGAAGCTGGGAAGAGAAAGAACTAAACTGTTTCTAGTATTGAAATGCTTCTCCTTGCACTCAACATCAAAGGAATTTTCACAGAGAGCTCTGGGTGCAGAAACTACAGGGCCAGGAGAGCTTCAGATGCAGGGAGGGAGCTGAAGTGCCCTACAGGGACAAGACTTGCAAGTGGGGCCCCTCCCTCTGATCCTGGAAACCTGCCTAGGCCCAGTCCCTGCAACTCAGAGAGGTGCCCCAAGCCTGTTGTCTGAGCTTTTCCTCTCTGTGCACAGGACAGAGGAAGAGGAAGCACAATGAAGTGTGTGCTGAGCTGGGCCTTGTTCTTTTTTCAATTTCCCATGGTGATATTGTAGAGAAATGGGAGAGGCTGCTGTTCCTGTGAATGAGTGTGTGTGTGCACATGCCCCTGTATGTCTGTCTGTCTGGCTGTGAATCATAGTTTATTTTCACTGATCGCAGTTTTACAGTGTGAGGTGTAGGTGGTGGTGTCTGGAGTAGACATGGCACAGCCTGGCGGTGTCTGACACTCTTCTGTGCACCCTCTGGATACACCTTCAGTCATGACTGGATGACATGGGTCTGCCAGGCCCCTGGGAATGGGTAGGAGTGGATCTCATCTATTAGAGGCAGTGGTGAAGAGCTGATTCACTACATAGACTCTGTGAATGGCCAATTCACAACCTCCAGGGCAATACCAAGAACCAGATGTATGTGGAAATGACAAAACTGATGGCTGAGGACATGCCCATGTTCTACTATGCCAGAGACACAGTGAAGAGAAGGCAGTGTGAGCACAGAGAGAAATCTCCCTATGCAGGCAGGGGCTGGGCTCCTTGGGGACACTTAGGGCCATATAGCCCCAGGCCCTTCCCCAGGAGCAAGAGCAGGGGGAGGTTAAGGCTGGTTTCTTCTTAGGGTCTAGGGCTTTCTTTGCCTTTTTCACATTCCTCAGGAAAGCTATCTCTATTTAGGATTCTGTGCCCTCCACTGAAGTCTCTGAATTAGAAAAGTTTCATTGCAATTGGAGGAAACACTTTTGCCTATACACAAAGAAGAGTGTGTCCCTTATAGAGACAGAAATTACTCTGCCAGTGGTCAGCAGGATCAAATTTTGAGGAACTCTGGGAATGTCAGTGAGTGTTTTAAAATGAAACACAGGGAGAGGACCTCAGTGGGGGTTCCCAAGTTAGGACTTGTTTTGGGATTCATGTCAGGACCAAGAGTGAGGTTCTGCCATGGTCAGTAACCATTAATCCTAATGGATTCCACATTTATTTTATTCTGCTCTTCATGCAAAAGTGTGCATATCAGACTCAGCAATGGCTTGTCTGTCCATTTCCCTCCTGTTTTCTTTCTCCTATGTCAGCAAGGTCACCCGGATGTCCTGGTATCATAGTTCCCTATCAAAGGAGTCTCATGTCTCCTAGAAGGGTCCTGCCTAAGTACAGTCCCAAACATGATGGGCATAGCTCTTGGTCACCTGTTTGTGCAAAGACAAGATGATGTTCTCAGAGAATAGCAGCTGCGCCCACGTTCCAGTATGTCCCTGAAGGTGAAAAAAATCAGAGGCATATTCTCAAGGCCAGCACATTATATACTTCTTTTTATACAAGAAAACATGGTTTTACTTGATAATCTTCAATTACATATAGGAGAAGACATGGAATCTAAAAACAACTGTTATTATCTGTGACAGTTTTAATCTGGTGAATGCCCAAAACAGAAAGATTATGTTTTTTAACTAATCCACTCTGTAGGTGCGAGATCTTTTTGAGCAGACTACATCCATGAGGCATGATTCAGGGTGAGTCTCTGCCCCTTGCTGGAACTCATATAAATGAAGACACACGCACAGAGAGAAATAGGAAATGGGAGCACCACCATTTTTTCAGCTGTTAAAAAGAAATTTATTGTAAAATTGTAAAATAAATAGAAAAATAGATTCAAAGAAATTACAGATGTTTAAAGAGAGTAGAGGGCCAGGTTATATTTAATATAATCAATTATAAGAAATAGATAGTATAGCAACAAACATTTATAAATGTAAGTAATGCTTCTACTATAATAGAAATTTAATTATAACATAATTCTAATTTTTATATTACAGCTCAAACTTTTGGACATAATAATCTCTAAGAATGAAATAAATTATTGGTTTAGTTATTTCATTTCTATTTAGGCCATAATTTTTCTGGATAATCATATCCCTATTTGGGAATTCTTCACATCATGTTGGAAAGAATTACAGCAGATAACAATATGTCAACTCATAATTTTATGAGGCAGGAAAACTCAAAACCTTTTTCAGCACTAGTCATGCTAAATCATTATTGATCCAGATGGACAATTTTAATTAATGAGTATGCATAAGAAATGGTTAAAGAAAAATGAGGTATCCCAAAATATATCTCTTCTCCACTCTCCTCAATTAAAAGCAGGTGTTTACGTTGTATGAAGAAACTTACAGAATACTGATCACAGGACCAATTTGCTAGTTGCACTCAGTAATTATTGTTCATATACTATAATATTGTTATTTTACATTAATCTGGTCTACCCCAGCTCTTTTTTGGTTACCATTTGCATGGAATACCTTTTTCTAACCCTTCACTTTTAACCTGGTTGTGTCCTTATATCTGAGGTTGTGTCCTTCTTTAAAAATAAAAAAAAAATAACTAAAAAAAGAGGCTCACTAAAATGGATCAGAATAGTATGCAATTAGCATGTAAAGTAATTTATTTTATGTGAGCATTGGCTATGTGCTAGACAACTGGGCATACAGAATAACTGAAAAATAGGGAAATCTGTGTGTGTGAGGGTGAGCCCTGTACTTTATGCATGACTTTCCTATAAACCTGTAATTGTTCTAAAAAATGACCAGATCAAAAACAAAAACAAAAGACAAAAAGTCTTTGGAATGATAAAAGAATCATTTAAATGTGATAATGACAGAAAACTATTAAATATCATGCAGGAAGAGTGTTCTGAAAATAGTCAAATCCTCAAAAAATAAATAAACTAACCAGAATAAGCAGTGTACAAACAAGGTCATGTAACATAAACAAGTGCAATTTTTCCAAGCAATTCAGGATTGGTTCAGCATAAGGAAACCAACCAAAATGATGAATCAAATGAAATAATGGACAAAACACATGATCATCTCAATAGGCATAGAAAAACCATTTGACAAAATCCAACACCCTTCTATCACTTAAACACTCATCAAAGTAGGAATAGAAGAGAAGTTCCTCAGCCTTCTATAGATGATCTATAAAAACCCCACAGATACCATGATGCATCACTGTGAAAGCAGATATCCTTCCTATTAAGATCAGGAATAACACAAACAGGCACAATAACAACAACAAAAAAGGATGCCTCCTAATTCAACATTGCTATGGAAATTCTAGTGAAACCACAAGGAAATAAAACAAAAAGACATAGGTCATGGAAAGGAAGAAGGAAAATTATTTCTTTTCACAGATGACATAATCATGTAAATGAATATCTTAAGAAACACACATACACATGCATGCTTAAAAAAGAAAACTAAGATCAAATGGACAATTTCAGCAAAATAGGACTATACAAGATCAAAATATGAAGTCAAATGCAATTTTACAAATTTGCAATGAACACCCATGGAATTAAATTTAAAAACTAATACAATTTACTATAGCAACACAAAGAATAAAATGCAGGGAATATATTTAGCAAAAGTGAAGTGCAATGCTTCAGAATTCTTTCTTAAATAAAGTATTAAAAATATTTTTGGAAGAAATTAAAGAGGACCTAAATAATTGGAAATATTGGAAGGCTTAATATTGTTAATATGGCAATATCACCCAACTGTTCTACAGATTCAACACAATCTTTACCAAAACACCAGCTACTTTTTTCTTTTCAGAAATTGACTAATTGAAATTCATATTGTAATTGATCATGTGAGTGCCTTAGGGATTCCAGACATGAAGGTAATGGAAATGATATATCTGAGTATTGTATGACTCATTGTATTTGTAATTGATCCAGGTGATCTTTCCAGGTGCAGCTGCAAGAAACTGGTCCAGGAATGGTGGAGTCCTTACAAGTCCTCTCCCTCCCCTGTATGTCTCTACTTACTCCAGCTACATTGGTTCTAATTAGAACCAAGGCTTCCAGCACCCAGGGAATGTGCTTCAGTGTCTGTGTCATGCTTACTGCAGTAGATCATCTTGGAATATAGATAATGTACCTTGCACACTAGAACACATCTCCATCACTGCTGACATATCCTTAAACCAGTTCTCCCTGCAGCTGAGCTCTGAATTTCAAAGATGTGGCCTTGCCACTGCTGTCCTCTCAGGAGACACAGTTAAAGGAAGGCAGTGGGAGCCCAGATGCAAACCTCACCCAAAAGGAGGAAGGCAGGGGTTGGATGTATGAGTCAAGAAAGAACTACCAGGAACAGGTTGCCAGCTCAGGAGCATGTGTAGGTGAGGCTGAGGAGGGATTTTCTCAGAAGTTGTGGTTTCCCCTATACAGGGTCCTTCTTGCAAAGCTACTCTAAGGATCTTTCCTGATTCAGAACAGGAGACATTATTTTCACATGGTTCAATCTTGCCTGTCTTTCCTTTTTGCCCCAGGGGAGAATGTGGAGTATTTTCTTGATGGATATTTTATTTGTGATTTAATTCACTATATAATATCATTAATTGGCAAGTTTGGGAACATTTATTCAGTAAATCATATTCTTTTTGGACCTCTCTTTTGTAAAACTAAGAAGGGGCTCCATGTTTAATCTGATGAGTTCCCCCAATCCTGGTTATTTCAAAATTTGAATAACCTGAAAAATATCATTCATGTTAGTAATGTGTCAATAGATTACCATAGGTATTCTGTGCTTCTCCCTGAGACATTTGGCAAAGGTTGAAGATATTTCTGGTTGTCAAAACTGGAGAGATGTACCACTGGCATTTTCTGGACAGAGCCCTGGGAGGCTGCTGAACATTTTGCACTGTGCATTATCTCTGCATAACAAAGAAATATCTAGTGCAAAATTTCAATAGTGCAGAGGTGGTTAAATTCTAATATAAACCTTATTTTTTTTCCCCAAAATTCATGAAAAGGTACAATTGTGGAAGATCATTTTTTATATAGGTAATTTATTCCTCAGTAAAACTGGAACAGAAAACCTCAGTCATGGTCTTGTTTGAGCTGAGAGAGCTCTCCTCATTTACATGTAATGTGACATGTGGACAATGGGTGCAATTCTCCAGGATCTAGGCTTGCCCTGGGAACTGTGAGGGACTTTGCTGGGGCAGACCCAGCAGTGTGTCCATCCAGCCACAACCTGCTTTTCCTGTGGAGCAAATGGTACAAAGGGTGATGCACCTAGTCATGAGACAGGTGGTTAGTGCCCTGACACAGATATCCACAGTCTCAATCTCATTCTTCTTGAAACCAGAAGATGGGAGAAGGAGAAAATGCCAGCTGCCATCTATCCCATGTGGTTACACAAACAGAAGTCTGGGCAACATTTCATCTCCCATGGGCCCTGGACCTTGGCCACTGAGGAGAAGGGAGGGTCATGTTCTGGGATCCCAGGAAAATGATTCACCAGAGGTTTCTCCCAGTTACCTGGACACAATAGGAAGCTAGTCAGTATGACCTCCTTTTAAAGTATACATCAACCATGCACAGTGCTTTATGAGGAGGTGGGGGAGGAAGCACTTCATATTTTCTATACCTGAAATGCTTTTCCATGCACTCAACATCAGATGAGTTTTCAATGACAGTGTTCACAGCGAGCTCTGGATGCAGAGACTGCCTGACCGGGGGTGAGCTCATAAGAAGAGAGGGAGCTAATGTGCCCTTTGGGGGATGGACATGCAAATGGGGCCCCTCCCTGTGGTCCTGAAAACAAGCCCATGCCCAGGCCCTGCAGCTCTGTGAGAGGAGCCCCCACCCTGGTTGTCTGAGCTCTTCCTTTCTGTGCACAGGACAGAGGAAGATGAAGCACCATGAAGTGGGTGCTGAGCTGGGCATTTCTGTTGTCAATTTTCCGTGGTAATATTATGGAGAAACTGGAGGTGATGCTGTGTGTGGGATTCAGTGAGTGAGTGTGTGTGTGAGGAGGGTGTGTGTACCAATGTCTCTCTCTGTGACTCCAATTTTACTTTGATTACAGGTGTCCAGTGTAAGGAGCAGCTGGTGGAGTCTGGGGGAGACATGGCACAGCCCAGAGGGTCTCTAAGACTCTCCTGTGCAGGCTCTGGATTCACCTTCAGTAACTATGATATGAATTGTGTCCACCAGGCCCCAGGGAAGGGGCTGGAGTGGTTTTCATATATTACTAGTGCTAGTGGTATCATAAGGTATGCAGACTCTGTCAAGGGAAGATTCACCACCTCCAGGGACAATGCCAAGAAGCAGCTCTATCTGCCAACGTCTAACCTGAAGCCTGAGGACACAGCCATGTATTACTGTGCCAGACACACAGTGAGGGGAAGGCAGTGTAAGCCTAGACAAAAACCTCCCCTGCAGGAGGAGGCTGGTTTACTGGGGGAGCTCAGGGCCCAAATAGCACAGGGCTCAGTCCCAGGGGTAGGTGCAGGGGGTTTCAGCTGGTTTTCTGCCAGGGTCTGGGGCTTTCTCTACTTCTTATAGTTTCCCCAGGGAACCTCTCTAGATTTAGTATTCTGTGTTCTTTATTGAATTATCCATAATAGAAAATTTCATCACAATAGGAGGAAATATTCCCACATGAACACTAAGCAGGTTATCCTTTATGGAGGCAGAAATGGCTCTGCCAGTGGTCAGCAGGATCTGAATTCTCAGAAGGCTCAGGGAATGTCCTTGAATTTAAAAAAATATATAATACAGAAAGGAAACCTCATTGGCTTTCCCTAATTATGGCACTCTATGATTCCAGAAACTTCTGAAATCACAGAAGAAACTACAGTGTGAGGTTCTTCAACATTAGTCCTATGTATCCATGGAGTAATAAAAAGCTGGTTGTCCCTTCCCCAGGTCATGTCATGAACTGATGACCATCAACAGAAACCCCTTAGATCTGAGACCCAGCATGTGTAAGGGAGGGAAACACAGGCTCTGATGGAGGCAGTGTGAGAGCATCCCCAGATCTGCCCCTCAGAGAGCCCAGAAGGGGGCTGGGAAGAGTGACCTGGCCTCAGGACCCCCAAGCACAGGCCTTCCCAGGTCAGGACAGGAGGACGCAGGGGAGGGTCTCTTGTCATGGGCTGGGGATTACTCTCTATGTTAACACCCTCTCCCTCTTCAAGATTCTGGTCCCTTCCTGGCTCTGAAACTCAAAAGCTGTATTTTTAGAGAAAACCTCCATTGAATATGGGCAGAGCACAAGTGTCACTGAGGAAGAGGGAAGACAAACCAAATTTCCCTTGGCCACAGTTTTGTGTCCTGAACCCCAGGGCCTTTACTCATCTGACTCTGAAGACATGTGAGGGAGATGACTTAGCACAGTGTTTAGTGGGATTCAAATAGAATGAAGAGAATTTAGAGAAGTTAAAATAGTGAGAGGATGAAAACATTCTAATGTTGACTCTGGTGATGGTGGCACATATCTGAGAATAAAACAATACCCATTGAATTATGTGATTTAAATGCATAAACTTTATGGTATATGATTTATAAATCAACAAACCTATTTAAAAAATTAAATGGTGCCCAGAGAGAAGGGAAGGGAGGAGAGGCAGAAATTAAAGAGGTATGAGAAAGTTTGGGGCAGTTCACTTTCTGGTTTGGAATGCTGGTTACATGTATGTAAATATATGCAAATATTTATCAAATTCTACACTTTCATATAAGCAACGATTCATCATTTTTTCTAGTTCATTAACATATTCATTTAGTAAATTTATAGACCTTTTATAAATTTTACACTCTAGTTCTGAGAATGGGAATTGTTGCTCACTAGAAAGTTCTCTTGTACTTCTGTTGTATTCTTGGGTAATTCCAATAGCTTGGTTCTAGCCTGAGCCATTTCACTGAAGTTTCTGTTCAAGACTGACCCTAGTCCAGGCATGGGACTATTTCCCAAGATATATGCAATTTTTGAACACCAGGTTTACTCATCCATCACATCCTATTATGGAACAATAGATTAGGACTCAATAGAATATGGAACCTGGCAGAAAAACCACTGCCATTAAACCCACATGGCCATTAATACCCCACAAGATGGCTGCCGGAATAACTTTGTGAGAAACTTTATTTTGAGCGGGATTTCCTCTGGAAGCCAAGAGAAGCTCCAGATATTCTCCATGGACCTTATCATTGGGCCCTCCTGGGGGATTGATGGGTGGGATAACCTAACAAAACAACAAACAGCTGGGAGTCCTCCCCCAACATTAGGAAAGGGGTGGAGTAATTAATGGTTTAAAAAGCAAGCTCAAGTGGAACTGCCCCTGTTCTTGCCTTTTTCCCCTGCCCAGAACAGCATGCAAGTAAATTTGGGTATTTTTTTTTAAAGAAACTTAGATTACATAAGTGTTGCATAAAAATATATATAGGATTCCCATATGCCCCGCTCCCTACTCCTCTCACACTTTCCCATATTAACAACATCCTTCATTAGTGTGGTACTTGTGTTACAATTGATGAATACATATTGGAGCATTGCCACAAAGTGTAGATTATATTTTAATTATAGTTTAAACTCTCTTCCACACATTTTTGTAAGTTATGACAAGATATACATTGGCCTGTATCCATTATCCACCACTGCAATGTCATCTAAGACAATTCCAATGTCTTAATAATGCCATCATATTGCATACACACACATATATATTTAAAGATACTTAAGTTACATAAATGTTACATAAAATTTATAGGGGATTCCCATATGCCCCTCTCCCCACACCTCCCACTTTTCCCCACATTAACAGCATCCTTCATTAGTGTGGTACATTTGTTTCAATTGATTAACACATATTGGAGAATTTCCACTAAGCATGGATTAAAGTTTAACTTGTAGTTTACATACTTTCCCACCCAATCTGTAGATTATGGCAAGATATATAATGGCCTGTATCTGTCATTGCAATGTCATTTCGGACAATTCCCAAGTCTTGAAAATGCCCCCACATTACACCTGTTTTTCCCTCTCCCTACATTCAGAACCTCCATTAGCCACTGCCTCCATATCAATGATATAATTTCTTCCATTGCTAGAATCAAAATAAGTCTATAGTAGAATACCAGTAATCTACTTTAGTCCATAGTTCATTCCCCAATATGGAGGATTCTGGGATGGTGATGTCCACTCCACCTCTAATTGAGAGGGGGTTGCAAACCATTAGGGCTGATAGATAGGGCTCTCTTGCTTGCAGTTGTAGACTCTTTTGGTTCCTTGGTACGGTAGTTGTCCATCATCACCTCCATGTTAGTTGTCCTGGGTGAGACCAATGTACTGGAGAGTAGGGGTTGCAACTCTGTTAAGATTCAAAGCCCAGCTGGCACATGGACAGCTCAAAGATTTAAGTCTCTTAGATGTGCACCTACCAACTCTAGTACTCATTATAGGTTCAAGTAGAAGAACAGAAGAGCCATGTGTAGGGAAACCACACCTGAGTCCAACTGTGTCACTCTGGGGAGCATAATTTCCAAAGTATCCCAACCAGCAATGTACCAAATTCCTGAGCTATCTACCCTGACTATAGTGTCTGGATGTCTCCAGAGCCCTCAGGAGCCCTGCTATTTGGGGCAGTATCTACCTTGGCAGTCAATGAGATCCTGCTGGATGTGCATAAGAATAACCTCTGGGATGAGTTCCCAACTCACTTTGAAGGCTCTTAGCCATATAAACTCATTTGTCTTTACCTTTCCCCCCTTTTTGATCAAGGTCTTTCCCCAGGTGCATTGCTATTTGGTGCTTGATACTAATCCCTCAGTACCAAGGAGGTTCATCCCCCAGAAACATGTCCCATGATGGGGGGAAGGCAATGTATTTATATGCTGAGTTTGGCTTAGAGAGAGACCACATTTGAGCAACAAGGGGGCTCCCAGGAGGCAAATCTTAGGCACCCTATAATACTAGGCCAAGTTTCCATTTCAAGAGTAATGTTTCATCAGCACAGTCATCAATATCAAGGGCCCATCAATGGACCATTCTCCTTCACTAGTCATTGCCTCTGCACTCGGGGGAATCTTGGTTTTTCATTAGCGGAAATGGCAGAGCTCCCTAGGATGGGAATTTGATATTCCTTTGGTTATTATGTGACACCCACATGACATTATCCCATGAACATTTGAACGCATTTATATGCCATATATATGCCTAGGTGAGCTTCCTCCCATGTATTTCCCATCACTGACACCCCACACCAATAATCCTCCAAACCTGGGCATTTTGTAATCTGTAATGGAGAATTGTAGTTTGTAAATCAGTCCTCTTTATCTCTTTTTAGCCCCTTTGCTTTCTACCTGGGACCCATAATCTCTTATTTTCTCCCATTTCTCTTCCTTCTCTTCCTAAATAAATTACTGGCCTAACGAAACTGGCTTGCACTTAAAATTCATTTTTTGTAGATTAGCCAAGAACCTAGAGAAAACCCAACAACATATTTGGCAAGTGCCATCCAGGAGATATTGGTGAATCAAACTATGCTAACTATGAATTACAGCCTATTTAATGCCCTCTTTTGGTTACCCATTCTAAGCAGGTTCTGCTATGGGCCCCCACAGGACATAATCCCAAAAGGGAGAGGGCCAGGGCACAGGATCTCTCTGTATCTGCACTGCACACTCAGGCTTGTTAGCTCTGACCCAGGCCAGGAGGAAGAGGACCCAGGGCAGGTGCTCAAAGCAGGGCACCACCAAGAGGGGTTCCAGGGCTGAGATCTGGGTGCAGTGAAGCTGCTTTTTCAAGCCATTTTAGCAGCCACCAGCTTTTCCCCCTGGCTTGGCTACCATCACCTTCTCCTGTCCTCTCCCCTCAGACGCAACAGCAGTGGTGAAGTGTTGGGAGCTTGTGTCTCCCTGCAGGTCTGCACATTTGCAGGCCCACACTCAGCTACCTGGTCTGGGATGGGGTGGGAAGATGGTTGTGGGCAGATTGAGGTGGATGATGTGGGGTGGCCTGCGTTCCTTTCCCTGGGGGGTTATGGGCCAGGGCTCCTTTCATAATTAATCTTTACTCCACATTTAATCTTCCCACTTTCTACTACTGAATTTCTCATTCAGGGTTTGTAAAATGATTTGGAATGTCTTAGATACTGTAAAACTGAAAATGCATTTGTTAGTGAAGTTCTGGTTCTGCCCACAGCTTGGGAGGTTATTGCTTCAGAATGCCCTAGGACACCAAGGCCTGCTACCTGGAACAATTGATCTCTAATCTCTTAATGGACTTTTGATGACTGGTTTAACTGGGAAACTCCCAGATAATAGAGTCATAAATTAGGACCGCTTTTTAAGGCTTTGTAAGAATAGGTGGAAGAAGAAGTTTTTGCCCTTTTTCCAAGAAGGAGCAACATATGGCTTGGTAGCTTTGGTCCAGAACCTACTCTGGGCTTCCCCCAAGTTCACTCTGCCCCAGCAATGCCCAGTGGTGGGGGCTCTGTGATTCCTGGGGTGATTGGAACCAGAGAAGTAACTCTGAACATGCCCCAAGACTTGCCTTTGGCACAGTTCAGAGAGCAGCTGAATGTCCCCTAACTTAGCTCAGGACTTCAGTTTGGGTAATTACAAAAAAAATCTCCCACCAATTTGGCTTGGGTGCTTTGGTCTGAATTGGGGTTTCAGGCATCTCCAAAGACCTAAGTCAGCCACAGGCATGCCCATTGGCAGGGCTCTGGATTAAATTCTCAGGATGCTGAGACCAGAGCATCAGCTCCAAATTATTTGGAGTGGTAAATGTTTTAGTCAGACTTGGACTCTGGGACTCCAGGTCAGTCAACTAAAAGCACTTTTTCATTCTTCCTAGAATAATGGACACAGTCTCTAGACTACCAGCAGACTCCCCATAAGTGTCTTCTAAGAGATTGGGAAATTTTGCCTACTGCTGGTCTACATGTCCAAAGTATAGCTGAGATCAGCCTCTGTATCGGACCCTGAATTCCAGTTAAACCAGTGTAAGAGAGAACAGATAGATCTGAGGGTCAGAAACCTCATGTCATGTCTCCTTAAAGAAATGAGGAAATACACCTCAAACTTCCCTTAACTCCCTTCAGAGACAGCCTTCTCAGTTTTACATTCAGTTGTGCCTATTAAAGAGTGTAAGTAGAGATCAAGATCCTGACAGGTTACTAAACCTCTCCTGGAAAATAAGAAACCTCATGTGCCATCAATTAAGATCAAAAAGTTCCTAGAAATGCTAAGAGTATAAAATTTTCTATCCTGTTTTAATCTGTGCTTAATTTGTATTCAACTTTTAAATCTGTGTTTAACTTGGTGAGTTTGCTTGTGCCTAGGGAATCAGATTTGGGGTTTGCCTGTTGCAAATTGAATAACGGTGAAAGATAACCTAAAAATGAGCCTTAAATGTCCATACTTTCTTGCAATTGAATTTAATGTATAAAGAGGAATTAGTTCAGCTGCTAGAAAAGCAGAAAAACTTAGTAAAGTTGTTACTAATAAAAGTCTGTGTCTTAGTTAATAAAGGTACCCAAGTTGCCTTAAAGTAAAACTTATGAGAAACTGTAACTAGGAATTAAGATCATTATATAGAAGCCTTAATATAAAACAGCAGAAGGATAATAACTGAAATGATAACTGGATAGCGTTAGCTTAAACCTACTATCTTAAGTGTAATCTTAAACTGAACTTACCTTTGTTTATGGTCACTTCAGGCCTAGCCTCACCCTTTGCCTTTGCTTATGGTTATTTCATGACAGCTTCTGCTCCTATGGCTCAGGGGAAAGCAAACTTAAGACAACCCTGTCTCCTGTCCTTCTACTGGTATTAGTGACCATGCTTTCTCTCATGGCTCCAAGTGTGGATTAAGTTGCTGCCTAGTGGAATTCTTGACCCTTGGGGCTGAACGTTCACCCTTTCAGTCCAGAGGCTGCTAGAGTCTTGTTATCTCTGAAGACTGAGAAGTGAGGCAGGTATCCTGCCTTGACTGTTGGGGGTTCTTAAAAGCAGCAATTCTTAAAAGAAACTAGTTTCCCTGAGGTTTCAATAGCCTCAGTAAGTATACATTGAATTAGACTTGCTCATCCAAGGTCTGCTAAAGTCAAAGTGGGAAATAAGCAATATTTTAAGCAAAGGAAAATTGTATTAAAGCATTGGGGACATTTTGATTATAAGCCAGTATTTAAGGAATGAAATTCTTGTGCAAACCTGCATAGTCACAGTGCAAATTAGAGTAATTAAAAAGAGCCTTCAAAAAATCTTTTAAATGTTATCTTACAGTTAAACTTATTTTTATAAGAGAATGAAAATTATAACAGTGAGTTCTGTGTTTCTGTGTCAAACTCTATTCATATCTGCCTCTTTGTTCAGTATATAACTTCATACATCAGGATGGTAATATCAAATTAACAATGAAAATTCTTAAATGAGCTCTATTCAAATTGCAAAATCAAATATGTGGTTGTACACATAAATAAGTATTCCTGGAGTCCAAATTAGGCTGAGCAGCATGGAAAGGTCATATAGGAATCTGGATATAAAAACTACTTGTTAAGGAAATGTTTTTCCCCAGCTCTTACTTACCTGACACTCTGTGCCTTCTCTTTGTGAGAGCTGTGGGGGAAGGACAAGGTATGACAGATTAAAACTCTATCTTCTAAGATGGGAAATTAAAAACCATATTTTGTCCTGTAATTCCTCAATTGAAACCTTTTAACAATCATTTTTATTAGGAAAAAAACACCAAATTAACTTGCGGGCAACCTCTCAGTCTTCACCCCACACCAGGTGAAAGGTATGCTTAACCCAGGTCTCCCTCCTAACCCTTATTCCAGAACCTGGCCCACTCAAACACTGGGGAGTACTGGCAGACCCACATGCCATCCTGACAGGGCTAAGCATTTCCCACCAGAAAGGAAATGGCAAACAGGGTGACTAGGACCCACTTCAGCTTCGATGGTCCATGGACTACTTCTCCTCACCCAGGACCTGGAAACCAGGTTCTGATCAAAACTTGGCAAGTGAAAAAACCTCACTCTCAATTAGAGCCAAAAGGGAAGAAACCTTATTCTGCAGTACTGATCACTCCCTCAGCTGTTAAAGTTAAAGGATTTACCAGCTTGGTGCATTTTTCCTGATTGAAGCCAGCTGCTCAAGGAAGTGTCAGTTCACCAGAAGCACCTGATGAGATGTATGAGTGCCAGTTATTGGATGACCTTTGTCTCTTCAAGAGACAAAGCTAAGTAGTGGCTGTGTCAAAGCCAGCTGTTCCCTCTAACTCTAGCCCAAACACCTATTGCTAGGCAAACCAGGCACCCCTTAAGAAACCTTGTGTGTTTTCATTTCCTGTAGTTACTTCCTATACAATAACTAAAAGGGAAATGCCTCTTTTCATTCCCCTCTTAGCTGTTTTAGGCATAACCACCACAATGGAAAACTGGAATTAGCAATTTATGCCAAACTCCATAATCTTTTACAATCACTCCCTAGAGCTAACTAACAGCATAGAAGAAACCAACCATGCCTTAGAAGCTCTAAAACAGGAAATAGACTCTCTTGCTGCTGTGGTGCTGCAAAATCACATGGCACTTAACATGCTAACTGCAGCCCAGGGAGGAAAATGTCTTTTCCTTAAGGAAGAATGCCATCTCTATGTAAATCACTCAGAAATAGTCCTAAACAACATGTAAAACTTGCAGAATAAAGCCCACCAACATTGGGAAGATGCAGCCTTTATAAGCTCCTGGCCTTTTCTGCTTTTGTGGTCCAGAATCCTTTCAGTGGGGCCCTATATCTTTAAAGTTCTAATTAAGTTTATTTCTTCCAGAATAAACATCTTGTTAGCCATATAGAGATTTCATATACCTTCATCCAGGATGCCAGATTCATCTTCCTTTAACCAAAATAGAATATCAGAAGGGTTTTATACCTTGTCAGGTAGGGCCTACTGCCCCTAACCAGCAGGAAGTAGTTACAGAAGAATAACCATCATCCTTCAGCATCCCTTTAAGAATAAAGATACAGACTATTTGAGGGGGGAGTTGAGGCAGGGTTGATTAGGAATCAAAAGATCTGGAACCTGGCAGAGAAACTGCTGCCATTAAATCCATGTGGTCACAAATACCCTACAAGATGGCTGTTGGAAGGACCTTGTGAGAAACTCCAATCAGACCAGGATTTCCTCTGGAAGCCAAGAGAAGCCCCAGATATTCTCTAGGGGCTTATCATTGGGTCCTCCTGGGGGACTGATGTGCGGGATAAACAATGAAAACAGCAAACAACTGGGACTCCTCCCCTGACATTAAAAAAAGGGGGCAGAGTAATTAATGGTTTAAAAAGCAAGTGCAAAGGCTGAACCACCCCTGTTCTTGCCTTTTTCCCCTGCCTGGAACATCACATAGGTAAATGCAGGCATTTTGTAATCTACAATGGGGAATTGTAGTGTGTAAATCAGCCCTTTTTGTCTCTTTTCAGCCCTTTTCCTCTCTACCTGGGACCCATAATCTGTTATTTTCTCCCATTTCTCTTCCCTCCCTTCATTAATAAATTACTGGCCAAACTAAACTGGCTTGCACTTAAAATTCATTTTTTGTACCTTAGCCAAGAACCTGGAAAAAATCTGGCAACACTATTACCTGGCTATTTTTTTTCTGAGGCTTTTTCTTAATCCCAGACATAGTCACATTATTTATTACTACTTAGGGTATATTGTTCTCTGTGATCCAATTTGTTTTGGGGCTTCATTTAACCTCAGAGAACCCCCTTTCCTATGATTAATGACATTCCATTTTCATCACCTAAATTTCATGCTAAACTCCTGGGAAGGACTGTGTTTTATCCACCACTCCATTACCATAATCAAGCAGGTTGTATCCTGTTGTCACAGAAAACAATGTTATTTTGTAAATATTGATTCAGAGAATGAAGTCTTTCTCAGATTATTTTGAGTGTAGAGAAATGCATTCCAAATGTCTGGAAAAAGGTTTATATTCAAAAATGTAGTGTCATAATGCTAGGTAGACTCAATATTAGCTACAAAATCCCAGCATACAAATTAGACGGCATAATATCGACAGAATTAACTTTAATTTGTGGACAATTTCTTCTAGGTAAAACACCAGAGTCCTTCACAGATCTACTGACAATATGCTGCACAATGAAATAAATTTTGTTTGATTCACAGGGGATTGCCTCAAAACATCTTCATTCTTTTCCATATTCTCTTTTATGGTGTGTATTGGGCTGCATCTTAATATTCTAAAAGTTGAGGAGATATTTTTGTATTTGAGTATAATAATAATATTCCAAAGAAGAATACAAGGTAATATAAAGAAAAATGTCCTGTCTGGCAAATACTTCAAAGAATGGTTAAGTAACAGTAAGATAGGGGAGGAGGCTAATGAAGTGCACATTGGGTTTCCTGTCTCATTGTCATGAATTCATAAATTCTGGAGCTATTATGTCATATTGTCAAATTGTCATAATTTCTGGAACTATTAGTAGTTCAAACATCTAAAATCAGTGGAAATTTAAATATCAATTTACAATTTTTTTCATAAAAGTAGTTTGACTCCACACAGTCAATTTACTATTTGCTGTGGTGGTATTTGTTACAACCATAAACTTCCTAATGCTTCAATATGAATAGCAGTGAAAGCACTCATTTATGGAGAGACAGCTATTCTAAGCACTTTTCATGTATTATGCAACCTAATCATGGCCAGGACTTAGCAGAGGGCAGCAGAGTTAGTCATGTGGGAAAAGGAGAAATTATAGCCTGAAGCTCAACTTGGGATATTGTTTCTTCCCAGGTGGCTTCTGGGAAATCTCTAATCTGTGACATAAAATGCACTTAGGGACAATGAAACATTGACCACATAGACAACAACCTGGTGTGCAGAAGCAAATCACACTCAGTCAAAAGCCATGGGGCTGCCTCAGGGATATCATGACTAGGCCTGTCCCATCTATGTTTTATTTCTCAATCTGTAAAATGGGAAAGGAAAAGTGAGGTATGCATTATATACTGAAGGATCAGCACCATTCAGGTTCAATTGAAGGTAACTGTCTCCCTGGAGTTTCCTCTGCTGGGACATATTGGTTGAAAATCTGATTTCTGTTTCCAATAACAGACCTATATTTCTTGATTTCTGGATGACATCACTGCCTCTCCCTTCCTTCAGCAGGAATCTCTGGACCTACTACAATTGTCACTGACATACCAGTAGAAGGCAACTGTTAAAACAATGGTGAAGCCATGGACTCAGCTAGTAGGTTCCCATAACAGGACTTAATTCTATGGGTAGAATTGATTACAAAACACTCTATTGTCAATGAAGTATTCTTGTAACCACCTCCTGAACCATAGTTCCTCTATGAGTCAACTTTCCAGAACTTTGTGCTTCCTCCTCCCCAAGCTAATACATTAATCCACACTATTCTATCATCAAAGCAATATTTCTAATTCTGGAAACATCTATGATTAAGAAATCTCCATATATCCTTCAAGTCTTTAATCAGATTCTAGTCAAATTCCTCCATAAAATTATACTTTCTTGCCCAAAGCTTCAAAAGAACTGCTACAGTTCATGAACTCCTGGTCCTCAAGGCAAAAACAAAATATTTACACTAATGCTTCATCTACTTTAGTGTGAGTTTGTAGTTTTCCCCCTGCAGCTATCCCCTCTATCACTCTCCTTTTACCTCACCACCCACTTTCCCAACCTTTCATCAGTGTGGGATGCCTTGGCACATGTCTCCAGATATTGTCCTTAATTCTAATATCTTGCTATCAAAATTGGAGTCCTCAGTTTTCAGAGCTAGTACTGTTTATCTCTCAAAAACTGTCTATGCCTCCTCTTGCAGTGCTAGTGATATCTGTCATGTATCTTTCTTATTTTAATTCAATTCACTAATATTACTGAATAGCCAATGGCCATATGCTATATTCACGGTCAGTTCTTAAGTTGAGAAGCTCTATGGTATTTTTAGAAGCAAGTGGATCTAAATCTATCATGTACAGAATGAAGACACTGAGACTGAGGGTGGCTGACTTACTTTATTTGCACAAGTTCACTAGATCAGGGGCAGGAGCATCTCAGGTATCCCTCAGGCAATCATGGCTGTTGAAACAGAAAGGGTTCACACAGAAAATAACTGCCGTAGTAATATCTGACAGCTCTGCCATCCAACTATGAAGTCACATGTAATATGACTACTGTTCAATAACATCAAGAAAATTGAGAGAAGGTAGATCCAAACATCCATCCTATCACAGGCATTGATAATCAAGAAGAAACTGCCAGAAACAACTTTGTCAGGGAATTTGCATGTTATATATATGTAATCTCTTGGATTTGTGACACAGTGAACATATTCACAAAGTCATCCTTAATCCTTGGCCATATCTGGCTCCCTGACCAGCTCATTCATCACATTTCTGCCTTGGAAGTAGAGGAACTTGGGCTTGGTGATGTGGCACCTCAGGGAGAGGACTGTGTTCTCTGAGGGTTCAACCAATATCCTCCTCCTAGCAGTGGCCCTAAGACAATGACCATGACTCATAGCCTTTCATTTTACATACAGATACCTCCGAAATGCAGATCTCATACTTGCAGACAGATGAAAATGCAGGACACATTTATTTAAATTCAGGTCCCTCTTCAGTCTGGAAAATATTTCCTGGGCATCATGGCCCTCATCCACAAGAACATGAAACCCCTGTGGTTCATCCTTTCCCTGATGGCAGGTCCCATATGTGAGGGTCTCAGGGATTCAGATAAGCAGGTAATGGGGGTGATGTATCTGAGAACATGACTCACTGTGATTCTCCTTGTCCTCAGGTGTCCTGTCCAGGTGAAGCTGCATGAATCAGGACCTGGCCTGGTAAAGCCCCCACAGACCCTGTCCCTCACCTGCATTGTCTCTGGATTCTCTTCAACCAGCAGTGATATCAGCTGGATCCACCAGGCTCCAAGAAAGGAGCAGAAGTGGGTGGGTGACATACACAGTAGTGGAAGATCATGCTATAACCCAACTCTTCAGTCCCAAATAAGCATCACCTGGGACACTTCAAAGACTGAAGTGTATTTAAAGTTAAGCAGCCTGAAGGTTGAGGACTCAGCCATATATTACTGTGCATGTAACACTGTGAGATGAAGTCAGGTCAAGCCCAGGAACAAAGCTTCCCTGCAAGGAATGGGAGGGATCTGGGCTGCAGGGGGTCCTTGTGACCACTAGGGGGCACACATGGACCGACCCCAGGGGCAGGTGCAGAGAGGGACTGGGGAGACATTTCCTGACCTTGCCTAGGGTTCTCTCTTTTTGCTCCACAACATGTAACCCACAGGGAATGGCCATTGCACCTTGTTAAAACAGTGCCCTAATATACAGAGAGTTAAGCAAAGTATAGATTTTTTAAAATATTACTTTATGCATGTGTATATTCTCTACCCCTCCCTTTGCCTTTTCTTCTGGCTATGGCTCAAAGTTTAAATAAAGCTGGCTTGTCAGTTGACTTTATGGAGTTCTTTCCCTGAAGTTTAGCCAATCCTGAGACTGTCCGTGCATAATAGCCCTCTCCCTCCATCAGGCAGGACTTGTGTCCTCAGTGGGGGGAGGAGAAAGAGGGAAACCCTGGCATGGTTTCAGGAGTAGCAACAAGGGGTTTCAGTGTGTTCTCTCAGTGCTCTGTTGTCCCAGTGGTTATTTTAAATCCCTTATGCATTCTGATGCTATTACATGGGATGTTATAATGATGTCACACACAGAGAACACAGTTTTTCAATTCATACATTAGAAGATGACAAATTATAAGAGAAAAACAAGACTCAAAATATTTGCTAGTTTTCACTTGTCCAAAGAGCATCTCTGAAATCATTTACACTTAATTAATGTCTTTCATTATTTTAATTTTCAGGGATGTAATAGCCAATCATTTATCTATATATTCTTTTACCCTAAAAGTGTCAAGTAATTTTACATAAAGAATAGGTCAAGCTGTAAACTTCCAGTTTCCTGTGAAGAAGTCTGTCATCAGGAAGAAGTAATGTACACATTTAGTCATGTCTCTACAATCACAGGTTTCTGTAGGCAGAGCTGCTGGACATCCTCTCAGGGAGCCCAGTGTGTATCAGACTTGTGCTTGGACCTCACATTCAGGGCATTCTAGAAAGCCACAGATATTTCCATCTGCCTCCACCCCATCAAGCACCTCAGACTGGGAAATAGCTCTGTACTTGGTGCATCTGGTGTTTAGGAAATGAGAGATCCTATTCCTGCTTCTGAGGGCCCAGGTACACTTCCTGGTCCAGCCCAGAGGTGAGGACACTCTTCTAGAACACTAGCACCACCTGTGAGGTAACTGGCTCCTTGTCTATTGTTCTTTCTGAATTCCAGCTTCCTGGGAAAAGACTGGAATATGTGCGCAGGATCAACAGTGGTGAGAACATCATCCACAGAAGAGCCACAGAGTCTACTGACAGCCATACCAGGACATTCCAGAGCCAGGTGCATTTACAGGTGAGGTTATGTGTGGTGATGCCACAGGTGTGAATACTTCTGTGCTAAGACACACCAGGGACCACAGGGTATGGTGGGAGAAACAAATCTCCCCATGCTGGGAAGCACAGAATGGGGGTGTAAGGGGGTGCTATTGCCCCATGGAGCATAGGGGCCAGACCCTGCAGAGGGAGGGTGGGGAGGTTACTATTTGAGCCTCTAGCTCTCCCCCTTCCAAGCTGAAAGATTCCCAAAGAACCTTGTACTCTTCTTACTGCCTGTTTTCCTCATTTCCTCAGACCCACAGCACTAGGGTATGCAAGTTTTGCCCACGAACCTGTAATTTTCACAGGCACCTGAGACAGAGGCAGCTTTGACCTGGAATTGTGCAGTGATGGGACAGCAAGCTCCAGTCTCCTCACACTGGGTGATTTCAGCACCTCCTGCTTCTCCACCATGTTCCTCTGTTCAAAGTGACTCAGGTGAGTCTATGAGAGATGACCAATAAAAAATGTTTGGTGCAGAATTTCATGCACCTGAGGTGTGCCAGCAGTGTGATAATTTAAATGTATTTAAACAAAAAGGACAATTGCACAAACTTGCTGCTGCTTAGATCACTGCAGCTTCTAGGACACAGTTTCTTTTACTGATTTTAAAACAAAACAAACAAACAAAATGTTGTGGTTGAAATGAATCAGTGTTTTTATAAGTAGCCACCTAGGTTCCATGTCTCATAAATTATGGCACTTGGACCTTGGTGTAGCTTCTGTTTGGCTTTATATCATGGGAATGGGTTGGTCTGATTTCTTAACCCTCATCTTGAATTGGCCTCATTCAGTGCCCCTGACGGCTTTGTCTAAGATGAGAAGGGTGACCTCAGATGTCTAAGATGAGAAGGGTGACCTCAGATGATGTGGGAGAGGGTGCTTTCTCTTCCCGATTGTCATTTGAGATTTTGATCTCTGTGTAAAGAGGCCATTTATCTTTGTAACATAAAACAGTTTTGCTTTCTCAGTTTTCTGTTAACTGTGAAATAAATAAATAAATAAATAATGGAAGCAAATAAAGTTTTACTGATTTTTGAGACAAAAAATTCATGTAAAATTATACTTTTCTTGTCTATATTCTGTCAGTTTCTTCTTATTAATCCATTTCTCTCCACTTTATTCATTAACATATTAACTCATTTAACATGTATTTATTTACTGACTCCTATAAAACATGAACAATTCATCATGGTTAGAGAAAAAAATCCTTTTCATAGGAATGTAATCCTTGTGGACATGGGGAAGACACAATACAAGTTATAAAATTTATGTTTATTTACACAAAACCTTGCCCTCTGACCTGTTTTCAATAAACACAGAAGTTCCCAGGAAAGCCACTAGAGTGCCCAGAGAGAGAGAATATACACAGACTCTTCCACCTTTATACAAAAGTGTACTCCCACATGAAAACCACAACCTAGGTTCCTGGGAGACAACTCAGACCCTCTGCTACTCAGAGTCAGGTTTCTCATCCTTCTGGACAGAATTCTTTGGGATTCATGGGATTTATCCAATAGAATATGGAATCCTATAGTTACTTCCTCCTCTTGTTGGCAAAAATCAGACAAAGCATATGCATGTGTGTGTGCTCATGTTGGTGTGCATAAGTGCAGGTATGTGTGTGTATGTGTGAGGGTGGATACACATGTGTGTGCATATACCTGATTTTGTGCTTGTTAGTTTTTGTGGTTGTATTATTGGAATAATAGGTTTGTGTGTAATATGTGCATGTATGTTTGTGTGTGGCATACATATATGTATGTATGTGTTTGTATATGTGTGTATAAGAGTGTATTATGGATATAGTAGATGTGTGAATGTGTGTCAGCAGTGTGAGCGTATGTGTCCATGTATAAGCATATATGTGTTGCATGTGATATTGGTATACTAGATGTGTGAATTGACTTTCAGCCCTGTGGATCTGTATGTTATGGTGTTTTCTGATGCTAATTTCAAATAGAGGAGAACAAAGGAGTTAAGAGAGGCCCTGAAATTATCTCTATTGAAAATTAGTCATTTTCCTTGGATATTCACACTACCATTGAGAGATATCTAGAGTTGAAATCCAGCCACAACTTTGTTTAATAACGTACATAAGTGCCAAATGCTATTTTTTAAATTTGGGGTTACACAGTTGCAGACTTAAGTGTCCTAGAATATGAGAGCTGATGGACTGGAGGGTGACAAGTATAAATTCTTGCTCACAAAGAAAATACAATAAGTGTGCATATGTTTCCGTGGGTGAGTAAGATTTGCAAGGGTCTGTACCTGTGTATCCCTAGGTGAACCCCTGGTGAGTAATGGGCACACCTGATGTGCCACGGTCCAGCCGAGGCACGAGGGAGCAGGCTGAAGGTGGTTAAGGGAGTCGGCGAAAAAGATGAGTCGCACACCAAGTTGAGTGAAAATCGACTGCTGCTGATCTGCTTTATTGCAAGATAGGTATAGTTTTTATACATTAAATTTTGGCAAGTGTAAGCATTTCTTTTGAAGTTATACAAGGTTACAGACGCAATATTGACTTGAGATAAGCGCTTTCAGTTCTATTGCGACAG
>JAQZBX010016543.1:0-36397 GCA_029593785.1 Cabassous unicinctus | reverse complement strand
AGTTTTAGAACTGAAAAGAAATAAATCAAAGTATTTTGAGTAATAATAACTATGGGAAAAATATATAAACAAATAATTTCCCAAAGTGATCACTTTGCAGGAGACAGACAAATGGAGTTAAACAAATGGGCGTGTTAATTTATGGACATTTTTCGTCTATTCTTCTCAAGAACAATTCAACAGAATTGGCATTCATTAAGTATTTTCAAGGGGGAAATAAAGGCAAAAGGAATAGCAATATTGAACAATAAACACTACTTAAAATATGTAGTACAACCAGAAACCTCTGGGAATGCATTTGATATTGACACAGTGTAGTGTGTTAGGCAGCAGAATACCAAAACATTATCAAGAGGCAGAATAGCAAAATGAATGATTTGAAAGGATTAAAACGAAATGTTTGTAAGGTTTTCCAACAGGCCATAATTTGAAGGTAACGTTTAGTCACAGACACTAAAGAATACCATGAGCTCAATAACCCTGTCAGTAAGTACAAAAATCTACTTGCCTTCATGAATATTTGCACATCTCTGCTACATCATGGAAATGCCAAACATTTTATTTCATGTTTATAAAATTTTCACTTGCCTGGATCCTAGGTGTTCTCAGGGAATGAAAGGAAGGATTGAATAATCAAAAAGAAGATGAAGAAAAAACAATTCTGTCATAAAATTTAGGATGTGGGGTGTATTTACATGATTCAATATTCATAAAGGGTAGGGGGTGCTGCTGTAGGAACTTCAGAGGAAGATGAGTCTGAAGTTAGATAGGTCAGAAGAATCTTTCTGGTTATCCTTGGCTGAGGCTTGACAGATGGACATCTTAGGGGTTGGCTCATTCTCCAAATGTCAGTGCTCCTGTGTGAGTATTTTCCTGGATTTCTGCATTATGGAGCATAGCATTGTGTCAGGTTTTATAAACGCTGCTTTGTCATCATTGTCCCTGTTTCTCAAAATTTCCATTTTAAATATGAAACAGAGGGAGGTGAAGAACTTTGCCCCAGACCACAGTGCTAGAAACTGCAGGAGTTTGAAACCCAGCCCAGATTTATCTGACTGTATAGCATGTACTCTGGCACCCTGGCTGAGAGGAATTCTGAAGTAACTGCAAGGAAAACCAGTTTTCATTTGCTCTGTCCTCATCTCTACACTGTTAACATGGAAGGAATTTTGTTTTCTTTTTTTGTTTGTTTATATTTTCTTTTATGACATGGTGGGTGAAGTTGTTTGGGATTTTATGGAGACAGTACAATGTGTGTATTTCTTTTTAATTTATAATTATTTCTTTTCTTCCCAAATTTTCTATGCAAGAATGTAAAAACATAAAATATAAATTTGCCATAATCCCACAACACAGAAATAATTCCTTTTGACATATTTTCCCTAAGTTCTTTTCCAGATTTTCTGCTATACATCAATTTTAATGGCAACATTTTATTTCATAATATGAATATACTTCAACTTATTTAATATTCATAATTGAATGTTAAGTTTATTTACATTTTGCGAGTATGGTAATAACATAATGATAATTTATATTTGCACTGAAGTCCCTAATCATACTTTAGATTTCTTCCCAGGGATGGATTTCTGAAAGCTGACTAACCACTCTCTTTACCAGAGCACAACTCTCCATTACACCATAAATAGCTTCCAGATCACTATATCCAATTAACATTTTTTCCATTTCTTATCTTAGAAAACATTTCATCCAAATTTCACTCAGTTGATTCCTCCCTCTTGTTTTCTTACTGTCATGACACAAACATTCCTGATTTCCCCCTGACCCCCCTGGTGGCCCCTACTACACTAATTCTGTAAATTCCTCTATCCAACCATTAATTGCCACTCAGCTTCTCATTCACATACATAAAGTCAATTACCACCCTTAAGAAAGACACATGTCTTTAGTACACACTTCATCTCTATCCTCCAGATCCTTATATCCACCTGCCTACCTGAAATAACCCCTTGGAGTCTCAGAACTCCTTTGACACCAACACCTTCCCTAATAATCTGGCTCCTTTTCAGTGTCTCTTTCATTGCATTCATCAGCCACTCATTCATTCATATTGCTAGGCATTTCGTATGTCCCTGACACTCTTTTGGGGGACTGTCGTTATCCCAGTGAAAAATAGCAGACAACAGTCTCATTCTCATGCAGTTTAAATAGTATTGGGGGAAACAGAAAATAAACCAAGAAGTTTGTATATAAATCAAGAATTCGTGCTCCAAAGAAAAACAAAATAAAATATGACTACTGAGAGTGGCTTGCAAAGCCAAAGTATCCTACTTTATGAATTGTAGGTTAAGGGAAAGCCCTCTGATTACTAGATATTTGGGCAGAATAAAGTGAGAGAGAAGCAAGGAGTTGCATACATATCTTGGGAAATAGGGTTCTGATAAGAGGGAAGAGCAAAAGCAAAAACTCTGGGCTAATGGGGTTGAGGATTTTGAGAAATAAGAAGGAGTCTTGCAAGTTTGTTGTTGTGTAAAAGAGAGGGAGAGTGGTAGAAGACAAACCAGGGGAGATAACAGGGGTTAGAACATTCAGTGCCATTGTGAAGATTCTTAATTTTATTCTGTTTGGCAAAGGAAACCATTGGAAGTATTTGAGCAGTGGGAAAAATTACCTGACTTACAATTTTGGAAGGCATCTGTGATAGACAGCCTCCAATATGCCCCCGTGACCTCTGCCTTCTGATATTCATGCACTTATGCAGTCCTCACCAACATTTTAGAAGGGATGGGCTTCTTGACAAGTAGGATACAGCAAAAGTGGTGGTATTACACTTATAAGATTATGTTATAAAGACTGTGGCTTCTTTCTTGAGTTCACTCTCTTTCTCGAATCACTCAATCTGAGGGAAACCAGCTGTTTTGCCTTAAGGACACTTAAACAGCCCTAGAAGAGGTTCCTGTCTGTGAGAAACTGAGGCAGTCGGTCCAATAGCCTATGAGGAACCGAGACCTGACAACATCTCCTTGCATGAGCTTGGAAGTGGATCATCCTTCAGCTTTCAGATGTCATCAGCCTTAGCTGATACCTTGACTGTTACCTCATGTGAAACCCTGAGCCAGAGCCACCCAGCGAAGCCACTCCTGGATTCCTGACTCTCAGAAACGCTATGAAATAATAAATATTTGTTATGTTAAGTTGCTACATTTTCAGACAATGCTTTACACAGCAACGGAAACTAATAAAGCATCTTTGGCTCAGATGCTGTTTAATTAGACCAGGATGGGGAAAGTAGGACCAATTGTAGCAGCACACAGATCGTCTAGAAAGTTCCTATAATTATCTCACTGAGAGAGGAGAGATTAGACCTGTGGGGGACATGGCATTGAAAATAACATGAAGAGATCTGATTCCTTCAGCTTTCAGATGTCAGAGAGCAGAGTCAATGAGGTTGACTTCTTAGAAGTGGGGGTTAAGATGAGAGGAGAATCAGAGAAGAGTCTAAGGTTTCTGACCTGAGTTACTGAAAAGATGAATTTACTTTTTTTGAGATGAGAAAACAGGAGTAGGGGAAGGTTTGGGGATATGCAAAGGAATTCAAATGTTTGTTTTTAGAAATAGTTCACAATACCCATGAGACAACCAACTGGAAATGTTGAGTAGGCAGGTGAGTATATGAGTATGGAAGTTAGAGTAAACATTAAAGAGACACATATTTGGAAACCTCCTCATATTGGTAGAATTTAGATCTATGTGAATGAACGAGATCACATGAAGGGAGGAAATAAAAGAGCTGAGGACTGAGATTTGCATAACGCAATACTTAAAGATCAGGAAGAAGAGTAGAATTAGGCAAATAAATCTGGGAAGATGTGACCAGTGAGGAAGAAAGAGAATCAAGACAGTGCTTTGACTGAAGCTGAAGGAAAAGAAATATTTCAAGGAGCTGACAGTGATCAATTTTAAAAATCTGTTTACCAGTCAACTAGGATAAGGACTGAAATTTAACCATTAGATTTTGCAACCTAGAGGCCACTGTAACATTGATAAGAGCTGTTTTTAATACAGTGGAGTGGAAAGCCTGATTGGAATCAAGAGAGAACCATAGAAGAGAAAGTTGAGGCAGTAAAGCCACAAGAACAGTTTTCAAGAGTTTTGCCATAAAGTGGGGCTAAGAAATTGTGCAGTAGCTAAAGAGGTTTGTGGAGTCAAATGAAAGTTTTTTTGTTTTTGTTTTTTAACATTGAAAGAAATAGAGTGAAATATAGAGGCAAAAATGATTTTATGATGAAGGCATAATTGAAAGAACAAATCACCAAATAGCTAAGAGGTCTGAGAGGTGGTGGGGTTTAGTAAACAAATAAAGAGTTTGGTTTTTAATAGGAACTAGAATCCTATTGACCAGGAGGGAGCTGTGACGAGGTGGTGGGAGCATATGGAAGCCTTTTTGATTGTCAAGTAATAGAAAGAAAGGATATCAACTGAGGATGAGGAGTACAGAGCAGATTCTGGAAGTTAAATAAGATAGGGGAAAGTGTAAAGTAATCACTTATGAGTAGGGGAGAGTTATATAACAAAGGAATATGATAGGGTGGTTCTGAATTAAGGACCCACTTGAGATTAGTGTGCATACATTGATATTGAAATCAGTCAGTCTGGAGTGTTTGTTTTGGCTGTCTGATTGTACATACATGGAGAGCTGAATTTCAGCAGAGTTAAAGTTTTGTCCAAAGCATGATGGAGCAAAAGAGGGCAGATAAGTTGAGGAAATATACAAGGGATTGATTATAATGTTGGGTCATAGACTCAAAGGTGGGTGAGGAAGGAAATGAAGGCATGACATATATAAGGTGGAAAAGTAGTAAGCTCAATGGATTTCCAGTTCTGGGAGGTGGCATTGAAGATGGTTTGTGTCAGGTCCCAAAGAGAGTAAACTAGAAATATAGGAGGCTGGGTCATTGACTTATTTTTATTTTTTCTTCTATATCTAGTTCCTGTATATACATTTTTCCCTAAATTGGGGCTATGGTGTTCCTAATCTCTATGGGGTGAGTTATATATTAATCCTTTAAAACTTTTTACTGTCTTATGTTCTGGCAAATATATGCTCTTCAGTTGCCTCTTCCTTGTTTTTTTTATTTTTGAGGGAGAGTTTTTAAAAATTAAAACATCAACCTTTGTTCTATCATTCTTGAGCTTTACATTTTCATAGAGTATGCACCAATATTCATCTCATTTTTTCTTTATTTCTTTTATGATTTCTCTTACATGAAATCCTGAATCATTTTAATATGCACACACACACACAGACACATTTATATAATAATCTGTATATTTTTTGGTACAACACTATTTATCAAATGATACATTCTGACTTCTGCTTAGATATATCTGCCACTATCTCTTACAGTTATGTGAAACCATGATCTCTTAAAACTAGAACATTTGAATTATTAGAATAATCCTTTCACTACTAATAAGAACAAATTGAAATATTGCTCAATAATCTCACTTTTTGTGAACAGAATATAATGGATTTAAACTGTAAGAATTCTTGGCAAAATGAGAATGACATTTTGAATCATCCGTTATTAAGGATTAACTTACTATCTAATACAAAAGGAATTAAATCAAAAGAGAAGCCATTCAGAGAACCACTTGCCTTCCTGCTACTGTCAAGCATACTTTACAGACAGTGCACATTTATATCAACACTTCACTGATCAAATAGACAGCGACATTATCTGAAAGAGAATCATAATAATACCCCAGCTTAATCCAATATTTTTAGTACCCCCTTTAAGTTCAAAGCATCTAAAAATATCCAAATCAACATTGCCATGATCTTCACTTTAACTTTAATACTTTCTTCAATAAAAATATTTTCAAGGCAGTGGAGGGGGCTCAAGCAATTAGGCACCTCCCTCCTACATCAGAGGTCCCAGGTTCAGCTCCCAGTGCCTCTTAAAGAAAAACAAGGAAAACAAACAGACACAGCAAGTGCAAATAACAAGGGGGTGGGGAGAAATAAATAAATAAAATATTTTCATATACTAAAATTTAAACTTTCCCAAATTTAATTTAATAAAGTAGTCATAGCAAATAATAAAATTTATTTATTTAAACCTCAAAGTCAAGCAATGCCTGATGATGTTGAAGATGATGACAATGAGAAAGATAACAATGATGATGACAGCTAACATTTTTAAGAACATAATTGTGTGTCAGACACTGTGCCAAATGTGTTAAAAGAACTACCATATTTTGTCTTTAAAGAAGAAGGAAGATGCTTTGATTATCCACTTTGGATAATAAAAACCCATTTATGATGGGAAAACTGAGGTAAAAAGAAATTAAGTTGTTGTCGAAATAGAATAGTGGAGAATTGAATAGCCAGGGTGTGACTCCAGCTTTTGTGACTCCAGCATTTGTACATTTAAGGATCATAATATAGTGCTTTAATTGCAGTTTTGTAAATGAGAAAATTAAGGCAATATTACACAATATTGCACAATCCTATATAGGCCATTTGAATAATGTAGACTTTTGCAAAAATACACATAAAAAACAACACAAGTAACTCATGCATAATTAAAACCGCACCAAATACCCTGTTGCTTAATATATTCAAATTAAATATACCTTTGTGAATTAAGATGACCATATTGAATAACTGGGTCTTTTCAAGTTGAAATCCACAAAATATATATTAAGAAGTCCTGTAAAATTTTCAAAAAGTTTGAGATATGTTTTTTTTTCCATTTCAATTTCCCATTAAGCTTGTTACCTTAGTGTTGTCTTCAAAGTTCTTAATTAGAGCAGACAACTAGTTGGCATGAATGAAATCAACCAAAAGTTCCAAGAAGTTCCTCAATAGAGTAAAAAAGAATATACAGATGCTTCTCAAGGAGTTCTTCTTGAAGCAGAATGCTGCTGAAACATCATAGGAGCTTGGATTCATAGACCAACATATTTTCAGAGTCAAATAATGATGTGATGTTTAGTCTTTTCTTATCAATCGGAGAGTAAATAGTCATCTACAGGATTCTGTTTCCAGGGGAATTAAATAGCTAGAAGAGATAGAAACTAGTTCAGGGTAGGTTCTTTATTGAGTGAACACTATTTTTTCTCCTAGGACATCGATGTGAAATGGATTGCTCTTTCATCAACTTGTTAATTGGTGAGGAGAAAACTAGGAGGGCTTGGCTAAGAAGCAAAACATCTTATATTGGCATAAAAATCAGTGAACCAATATTTGTAATAAAAATACATGGAAGAACATATGTATTAAAGCCATACTGAAAGATCTAATAATATGATGAGGTGTTGTCAAAAGGAATAAACTTATGGTAAGAAGTTCTAGGAGTCCATGCTCTGCCTCTAACTGCTATGTAATGCTTAGCAACTTACTTATCTGTTCTTTAATTGAACATTATCTTTCTATTTCTCTATGTCTCTGTGAGTCACTTGGAGAACAAGACACAAGCAGTTGCACTCCAGGTCATGGGCCACAAAATCAATATTATAGAAATAATATTTACTTATCAAAAACAGTTTTGAGGTTTGTGGGAAAATGTCATCGGACTAACAGGCAGGACTCAATGTTATCACAAAAACAATAGAGAAAGAGACAAAAGCTGTCCAAGGGACCTGCTTTGGGGTCAGCAGCCCAAGGAGGATAAAGGACAGAGAGATGAAGAACCCGAAACAACATACATGAGTTACCAAGCCCCCGTAGCAGCTGGGAAGGGGTCCCCTCCCTCAACCCCAAGATATTAAGCTGGAGAAAAAGCCATGGTTCACTGCAGCTGATCAAGAGGGGAACAAACATCTTCCTTCCTTTCAGCTGGTTCAAGGGAAAAAGGAGGAGGAGTCTGGAGGCTTTTCTGCAGTGAGCTGGGCCAGCAGAGCCAGATTTGAATCTCCACTCTGGGGATTCAACACAGGAACACAGGAAAGGTGCATTGACAAGTGCCATCTGCTAGCTGGTCTAGAAATTGCTTGGACAAAAACTGTTTTCAGTTCTCTCTGTATCCTAACCCCTGGGAGAAAATCTGCACCCCATTAGTGAGTCCCTGGCCCAATCTTGATACCTTAAGCTGGACAATTTTAAAGGCTTAGAATAAGTGGAAGCAAATATAAAAAGGAGCTGCGAAACAAAAACAATAGGCAAGACAGAGAAATTGCCCATCAGAGTACAATCAGCAAAATATTCAAATGCCAAGACATCAACAAAAAATTACAAGCCATACTAGGAAATGGGAAGAGATGGCCCAACCAAAGGAGAAACTAAATATCCAGGAGAGATACAGGATTTAATACAATCAGTGATAATCACACAACTCTCCTAAATCACTTCAAAGAATTGAAAGAAAACATGACTAGAGAAATAAAGGATATTAAAAAGACACTGGGTAAGCATAAAGAACAATTTGAAAGACTGCAAAGAAAAATAACAGACCTTATGCCTTATGGGACTGAAAGACATGAAGGATGAGATTAAAAATACATTAGAGGCACATAAGAGAAAATTTTAATTGCTTGAAGACAGAATTAATGATTCAAAAACAGAACATCTGAACTGGAAAAGACATGAGAAGAACAGGAGAAGAGAATGCAAAAAATGGAGTCTCAGGGAGTTGGATGACAAGGCAAAATACACAAAGATTCACATTTTCAGTGTCCCAGGAGGAGAAGAGAATGGAAAGGGGGCAGAAAGAATGTTTGAGGAAATAGTGACCGAAAACTTCCCAACCCTTATGAAAAAAGCAGAAATATAAATATTCAAGAAGAACAGTGTACACCAAACAGAATCTAAATAGACCTATCCCAGACACCTACTAATCAGAATTACAAATATCAGAGATAAAGGAAGGATTCGGACAGCAACAAGATAAAAGCAAAGCATCACATACAAGGGAAACTTGATAAGATTTATGTGCTGACTGCTCATCAGAAACCATAGATGCGAGAAGAAAGTTCTATAATGTATTTAAGGTACTGAAAGAGAAAAACTGCCAGCCAGCCAAGAATTCTGTATCCAGCAAAGCTTTCCTTCAAAAATGAAGGTAAGTTCAAAGTCTTCACAAACAAAAACTGATAGAATATGTTACGAAAAGACCAGAAATACAAGATATATTAAAGGAAGTGCTGTAGCCTGAAAGGAAAAAAAAGGGCAAGAGATTTGGAGAAGAGTGTAGAAATGAAGATTATTAGGAAGAGTACACTAAAGGGTAAGAAGACAGACTGTAGAAGAATATGACAACAGACAGCTAAAGGACAAAATGGATGAAGTAAGTAATGCCTTTAAAGTAATAACATTGAATATTGATGGCTTGAACTCACTGATAAAAAGACATAGACTGATAGAATGCATAAAAAAATATGAGCCATCTATATGTTGTCTATAAGAGACCAACTTCAGATGTAAAAACACAACCAGGTTAAAAGTGAAAGGACAGAAAAAGATATTCCATTCAAATAGTAACCAAAAAAGAGCTGGAATAATTATACTAATATCACACAAAATAGATTTCAAATGCAAAACTGCTATAAGCAATGAATAAGGTCATTACATATTAATAAAGGAGCAATTCATCAAGAAGAAATAACTATGATAAATATTTATGCATGTATTAGTCAGCCAAAGGGGTGCTGATGAAAAATACCAGAAATCCATTGGCTTTTATAAAGGGTATTTATTTGGGATAGGAGCTTACAGTCACATGGCTCTAAAGAGTCCAACTCAAGGTACCATAAGAGGTACTTTCTCACCCAAAGTCTGTTGCCACATGTTGACACAGGATGGCAGGTGATGTCTGGGAGGATTCAGCCTTCCTCTTTCCTCTTATGGCCCTGTGGTCCTAGATTCTTCCAATCTCAGCTCTAGGCTGGTATAGGGCTCTCTCTCTTACTCTAGGGCTCCTTTCTTTCTGGACTCAGCTGCTCTGCTCTCTTCACAAGGTCACCTGTAAATTATCAGCCTCATCTTTCTTCCCAGGGCTGCAGGATCCTCTGTGTATATACTCTGTGTCTACTTCTGTGTGAGAGTCTGTTTTATCAGCCCACCAAGGGGGTGGGGACTCAACTCTGCATGCCCTAATGATGTGGTCAAAACAAAGCCCTAATCTTAACATAATTTAATCAGACATATCAGCTGAATCTAATACAATCAAAGGATATCACACCCAGATGACTAGACCAGTTTACAAACATATTAAAATATTTTTTTTGGAATTCATAAATATATCAAACTGCTACAATGCACATACCCTAAGTGCCCCAAGATACATGAGACACAAATTAGCAAAATTGAAGGAAGAAAAAAAATGTGTCTACAATTATTTTTGGAGACTTCAATACACCACTCTCAGTATTGGATAGAACATCTCAACCGAGGATAAATAAAGAAACAGAGAACTTGAATAATATGATAAATGAACTAGACCTAACAGACATCTATAGAGTTTTGGACTCCAAAGCAGCAGGATATACATGATTTTCAAGTATTCATGGATCCTTCTCCAAGATAGACCATAGGCTGGGTCACAAGACAAGTCTCAATGAATTTTAAAAAACTGAAATTATACAAAACACTTTCTCTGACCATAATGGAATGAAGCTGGAAATTAATAACAGATGGAAAAAGAAAAAATATATATATGGAGATTAAACAACAAACTCTAAATTAATCACTGGGTCAAAGAAGAAATTGCAAGAGAATTCAGCAAATATCTTGAGACAGATGAAAATGAGAATACAACATATCAAAACCTATGGAACACTGCAAAGGCAGTGCCAAGAGGGAAATTTATATCCCTCAATGCTTACATTAAAAGGGAAGAAAGAACTAAAATTGAAGATCTAACTGCACACCTGGAGGAACAGCAAACTAATCACAAACAAGCCGAAGGAAAGAAATAGTAAAGATCAGAGCAGAAATAAATGAAATTGAAAACAAAAAAACAATAGAAGGAATCAACAAAACCAAAAGTTGGTTCTTTGAGAATAACAACAAAATCAAAATGCTCTTAGCTAAAATGACAAAGAAAACAGAAGAGAATACACAAATAAATAAGAAATGAGGGGGGAGAGATTACCACTGACCCCAAAGAAATAAGAGAGATCATAAGAGGATACTATGAGCAACTGTATGCCAAAAGACAAGACAATGTAGAGGAGATGGACAAATTCCTAGAAACACACGAACCACCTACACTGACACTTGAAAAATAGAAGATCTCAACAAACCAATCACAAATGAAGAAACTGAAACCTCCCAAAGATAAAAAGCCTGAGACTAGATGGCTTAATGGGTGAATTTTACCAATAGGTCTAAGATGATCTAATACCAATCTTGCTCAAGTTCTTCCAAAAAAATTGAACAGGAAAGAATGCTACCAAGTCATTCTATGAAGCCAACATCACTCTAATATCAAAACCAGATAAAGATACTACAAGAAAAGAAAATTACAGGCTGATATCTCTAATGAATATAGATGCAAAAATCCTTCACAAAATACTTGCAAACAGAATCCAAAAGCACATTAAAAGAATTATACTCCATGATCATGTGGGTTTTATCCCATGTATGCAAGGGTGGTGTGGCAGTTTGAGATTACTTATGAATTCCAAAAAGAGAGATTATGTTTGTAAATTGGTCTGTTCCTCTGGGCATGACACCCTTTGATTGCATTAGATTCAGCTGAAATGTCTTTGATTAAATTATATTAAGATTAGAACTTTGATTGGACTATGTCAGTAGGTTAAGTCCCCTCCCCCTTGGTGGGCTGATATAAATGGGAACTTACTCAAGAAGACACAGAAGAAGGCACAAGAAGAAAGAGAGCTCCATAGACACTGCAGAGGAAAGAACCTTGATACCTGGCTCCAGGAAGAGAGATGATCCATTTGCCTGATAGTTTGCAGCTGAAGAAAACAGAGCAGCTGAGTTGAGAAAGCCCAGAGAGAAACAAGCCCTATGCTAGCTACAACTAAGATAAGAAGCTGGGCCCACTGAGCCTTAAGAGGAAGAAGGAAGGAGAGACCAGGCCCGCCATCTTACTTCAATGCATGGCAACTGACTTGGGTGAGAAACTACCTCTTATGGTACCTTGTGTTGGACTCTTTAGGGCCTTGTAACTGTAAGCTTTTACCCCAAATAAATACCCTTTATAAAAACCAACAGTTTTCTGGTACTTTGCATCAGCACCCCCTTGGCTGACTAATACAGGTGTTTCAACACAAGATAATCAGTTAGTGTCATACACCACATTGATAAATTGAAGAATAAAAATCACATGATCCTCTCAATTGATGCAGAAAAGGTATTTGACAAAATAAAGCACCCTTTCTGATAAAAAACACTCCAAAAGATAGGAATAGAAGGAAGCTTTCACAGTATCATTAAGAGCATATATGAAAACCCTACAGCTAGCATTGTACTCAAAGGTGAAAGACTGAAAGCTTTCCTGCTGAGATCAGGAATAAGACAAGGATGCCCACTGTCACCATTGTTACTCAATATTGTGCTAGAGGTTCTATCTAGAGCAATTAGGCTAGATAAAGAAATAAAATACACCCAAATATGAAAAGAAGAATGAAAACTTTCACTATTTGCTGATGATATGATCCTATATCTAGAATCTCCTTAAAAATCTACAATGAAGCTACTAGAACTAATAGAAGAGTTCAGTAAAGTGGTGGAGTACAAGATTAATATGCAAAAATCAATTCTGTTTCTATACACTACCGATGTGCAATCTGAAGAGGAAATCCGAAAAAAAAAATCCATTTATAATAGCAACTAAAACCGCCAAATATTTAGGAATAAACTTAAACAAGAACCTAGAAGACCTGTATTCAGAAAACTACAAAACATTACTAAAAGAAACCAAAGAAGACTTAAATAAATGGAAGGACATTGCACGTTCATGGATTGGAAGACTAAATATCATTAAGATATCAATTCTACCCAAACTGGTTTACAGATTCAATGCAATCCCAATGACTTTTTTTTTTTTTTGCAGAAATGGGAAAAACCAATTATCAAATTTCTTTGGAAGGGTCAGGGGCACTGAACAGCCAAAAAAATGTCTTTAAAAAGAACAAAGTTGGAAGACTCTTACTCTTGGACTTTAAAGCATATTACTTAGCTACAGTGGTAAAAACAGCATGGTACTGGCATAAAGACAGACACATTGACCAATGGAACCAAATTGAGAACTCAGAAATTGACCCTCACATGTACAGTCAAGTGATTTTGAGAAGGTGGTCAAGTCTTCCCAGCAGGGCCAGAACAATCTATTCAACAAATGGTAATGGGAGAACTGGATATCCATATCCACAAGAAAGAAAAGGGACCCCTATCTCACACCTTATACAAAAATAAACTCAAAATGAATCAAGGACCTAAGTATAAAAGTGACAGCCAGAAAACTCCTAGAAGAAAATGTATGAATCATCTTCAAGATCTTGTGGTAAGAGGTAGTTTCTTAAACCTTACATGCAAAGCATGAGCAACAAAAGAAAAATAGATAAATGGGACCTCCTCAAAATTAAACATTTTTGCACCCTAAAGGACTTTGTCAAAAGGGTGAAAAGGCAGCCAACTCAATAGGAGAAAATACTTGGCAATCACATATCTGGTAAAGGTTTAATATCCATGATATACAAAGAAAACCTACAACTCAACAATCAAAAGAGAAACTACCTGATTAATAAATGGGCAAAAGACTTGAAAAGACAATTGTCCAAAGAAGAAATACAAAATGATGAAGTAAAATGTCCAACATCACTATCGACTAGGGAAATGCAGATCAAAACTACAATGAGATATCATTTCACACCTATTACTGGCTATTAAAAATTCAGAAAACTGTAAATGTTAGAGAGGATGTGGAGAGATAGAAACACTTATTCACTGTTGGTGGGAATGTAAAATGGTACAGCCCTTGTGGAGGACTGTTTGGCAGTTCCTAAGAAAGTTGAATATAGACTTGCCATGTGACCTGGCAATACCATTACTAGGTATATACCCAGAGGAACTGAGAGCAGAGAGGTGAACAGACATCTGCAAACTGATGGTCATAGCAATGTTATTCACAATTGCCAAAAGTTGGAAACAACCCAGGTATCCATCAACTGATGAATGGATAAACAAATTGTATTGTATACACAAGATGCAATATTATGCAGCAGTAAGAAGATATGAAGTTATGACACATATGACAGCATGGAAGGACCTGGAAGTCATTATGTTGAGAAGCAAGCCAGACACAAAAGGACAAATACTGAATGACTGCACTATTTTGAACTAAATATATTGTGTAAACTCATGGAGTTAATCATTAGAATATAGGTCACCAGAAAAATAGAAGGAGGGCAGAGAATGGAAAGCTGAGGCTTAATCTGTGCATAATTGTTTAAAAAGCTGTTTGTAAATCTTTGGAAATGAATAGAAATGGTGAAACCATATCATGGTATGCTAGCAGAGCTATTATATGGGTATGACAGTGGTTGAAAGGGAAAGTCTAAGATGATGTATCTTACCAAAAGGAAAGCTAAAAACTGTAACATGGGACTGTATAAGATAGTAAGACTTCATGTAAAACATGAATATGGGTGATGTTGTATATTTAAGACTGTTTTTACAATAAGTAAATACAAATATACTAGAGAGAAGGAAAAAGAATAGCAGCTATGTACAGCAGGAGAAGTATAGATTGAGAGTGATGAGTTTTGTTTGTTTTTGTTTATTATTATTATTGGAATAATGAAAGTGCCCTAATAATGATTGAAGTGATGAATGCACAAATATGTGATTACACCAAATACCATTGATTGTACACTTTGGATAGATTTATGCTTTATTAACATATATCAATAAAATTGATTAAAAAATACTATACTCAAAAATTTGATATCTTACTCATTGACCACTGATTCAACTCCAATTCTAAGCTTCTGCCATCTTCTAATTACTATTAATAAACAAATAAATTATTACAGTAGTATAAATTAGGGATTGGATAGTATCTGTTTTTACTGAATATCTGAAAAATGGGAAAAAATTGGTGCCATTTAAATCCCACAGAATCACTTAAGAATGTCTGGAAACAAGAGAGAGCAATGTGAACACCAGAATGCACTTATTTCAATACATTTACAAGAACCATGTATATTTCCTAAATAAAGATATTAATTTATGTTAACCATGCTGAGTGATTTGCATATGTAATTTTATTTTGACCTCATAAATAGTTCTATTATGCAGTAGGGATTATCTTTATCTTCATTTTTCAGGTGAAAAAAAGGGGCATTGAGGGGTCAAAACAACTTGTCAAAGTCACTAAGTTGTGAGAGGCAGAGCTTAGATTCAAACCCACTCTGATATTTGAACTGAACTATTACCATTATTCCTTGCAATATGCTCTCCATATTCTTTTATTTTTCTCACAAAACATAAAAGAAAAATGTAATTCCTTTTCTAAAGCTATAGAAATTGAGTTTTAGGGCTAGGACCTTTCTAGGTCAGAGCTATCACTGGCTCATTTAGTGCATATTTAGAGGACTAACATGCACGCATGTATTTATGTGAATAACTCACTATGCACCCACTATGCACACCAGGCATCCAAATATTTACACGAAGAAACTAGGAACTCCTGAAAAATAACTCATTTTAAGGAAAGAGAGAAAAAGTCACACATTTGGCTCAAAAATCCCAGGATACAGGGATGAGTGACTGTGAGCAGAGGAAATGCCACACCAAGATTTTCTTTCTCTGGAGCCCTTGATCAATTATAAGTTCTAAAGCAAGGGAGCTGCAATAGAAAGTAAATAAAACTTAAAGCGGGTTAACTCCTTTCCTGCAGGTCATCTGCAGCACAAGATACCTGGCTTGCTTTGTAGCCCATGAAATAAGAGTAGAGTCAGTGGAGGGTGGAAGCGGGGAAGGGAGTAGGACCACGGAATGGACTGTGCAGGAGGGTTTGGCAGCTCACATCTGCACTGCAAAAGAAATAGGGAAGGACAACATAATTCTGTCGGCAGAGGGGATTTGGGTAGGGCTATTGACAAACTCTCTCTCTTTGATGGATATACTATTTTGTTTATAAGGACTCAACACCTCTGATGTAGGAATCTGGTGAACACATCTGCCTTGGTGGCGTTGGCAAGTTAACATCACAGCAGCAAGCCAGAGAAGAGGATGGAGAAAATATCAGGTAGAATTCACATTGTGGCCAAAAGTTCATATGATCATGAGCTCCCAACACTTTGAGCTAGTTTTAGAGGAAGTTGAAGAGGTTTGGCATTCCTGAAAAACAGGATAGGGTTAAAGTCAAACAAAACAAAACAAAACAAACCCCTTTGGTACTGTTTTTCTACTTAATTTATGATCTGGAAAATAATGTAGGGATTCTTTTCAGATGTGCTGAAAATAAATACATGTGGAATTAGACATTGTAGATATGTTCACTTGCAATTGGGTAGAAATTTGTTTTTTTTTTCACTTACTTGTAAAATTGTGCTTAGGTCAGACTACATTCTGGTAACGAAAAACCATTTTTGGAATCAATTAAAAGATAAAAAGGAAGCGGTACCTGTCTACTTTTATTATTTTAATACATTATTCAAGGACTAAGTTATTTATATTTTAAAAGTGAAAATTTTCTTAAGAAAAAACATGAAACTTATACATCTCCATCAATCAAAATACCACCTTTAATTAAAATGAGTTTTGTGGATAATTTGTGCCCTTATGTCTTATTTCATATTTCACATGGCTGGTTGAAGTCTGTGTATTAATATCATCACAGAAGTTTCGCCACTTGGGCGTCTTAGATTTTTTTCTAATAACCCTTTGAACCGGAGCTAGTTTTCTCTCATAATCTACTAAATCCTTCAACTTTAAGGAATGGCTTTCTTTTCGAAAGCTTTCTCTTTTCTTTGACTATCTTGTGCAATTATATGCTACAAAGAAACTAGAGATTTGCTTTCTGTCACATACAATTTAGAAAAAGCCAAAACCATTATAGAAACACGTAGAATAAAACCTTTATTTTATCTGCAGCAGTTTGCACAAATCCCTTAAAATAGGATATTGAAGAAGAAAGCCTGCCACTTTTATTAACATGTTTCATTTGTTAAAGCGCTCAAGCAATTTGGAAAGAAGCTGTTACAGGAGCATCTTTTGGAAGAACTCAAACTTACTTACAATATTTACTGAGTGTTTCAAAATGTACATTCTATTGAGATTTTTAGCAACATTTTTTATGTATATTTCCTTCTAAATATTTCTTTACAATAAAAATATAACTAATGAGTGAATATACATACAGAGTAAAGCATTGGGAATATTTTTAGAAAAACAGAAACTGGTTTAAAAGATATTTAAAAACAAAATCTAAAAAGTAACAAATGCTCTTGCTCACCCAAATAAGCTTTATTTAACTTACAATTTTTATCAAACCCATTTTTCTGATTAAGCAGCTCAAATTATATTAAAGGAAACTTCAAGCAGAGCTGGGATTGATATGATATAGACAGACAGACAGCAGAAGACTTGGCAGTGGATAATGTTATATGAAAGTAAGCCACAAAAAAAAAACCTAAAAAGCAGAAGCAGACTATGTTGTGTAACAAACTATAGAAAGCATGGGTGTTAGAGTAGAAACTCACTCAAACAAATAACTTATACTGGAAAGACAATGACATTTTCAAAGAGACATACCTTTGGACACTAACTATACCTCTTAGCTCTACAACTTGATTTTCAGTATTTAAATTCTCCAAGTCTCACTTTTCTCAACAGTAAAATATGAGTGCTAGCACCCAGCTAACCTATTCCCAAGGATTACCTAAAATACTAAGTATGTGTATAGTGACTGGCATATAGTAGATAATCTACAGCAAGGGTTCTTAACTAGGGGTGGGTCTGTGGAAAGATTTCAGGGGATCTGTGAGCTTGAATTGAAAATTCAAAAAAACATTATTCTTGTGGGGACATGTTGGCATGGGTGTGATATATTTATTAAATAATACACTGTACAGTGTGGACTTAGTAAGGGGTTCATGGTTTTCACCTGACTGGCAAAGGGGTCCGTGGAACAAAAAAGGTCAAGAACCCCTGATCCACAGTAGCAGTCTTGTTTTTATTATCATTATGATGATGATCAATATTGTCTAAGAACTCAAGGAAGTGAACTATGCAAGATTTCCTCTCCAAATATTTAAAATTAAATTCTGGTGCTTGAAATATTAAAGTTCAATGATCTGGTAAATTCTCTTATGTGATAAAAAATGTTCTCCAGAGCTTTTGAATAAATGATGTAGGAATACACATAATTGTGTTCTTATAGAATTCGTTCATGTGTGTGCAATATAATTTGTAAAGTGTGCATATGTATATCTATGTAAGCATAATACTCCATTCAAACACATTCATATTAATTTAATAAGCATTATGAATTTAAAATAATCTCAAATATATGTAACTTTTCTGTTTAAATAATTATAAATTAGAAAAAATAAAAACAATTTTAAAAAAAATTAAAGCATTTATATGTATGTGTGTGCATAAATATATATAAATATATAATGTTCACACATTTATATGCACATATACATGTACAAACTTATATGACTGGTACTTATTCAATATTTATCCTACATCTTACAAGGCAAATTTATAACATTTTTAACATCAAAAAATAGCTAAAATTATGCAAAACATTACAATCTAGTAAATGGATGGAGTAGAGATTTTCACATTGCTACATGTATTTTGTTAACTTCCTTTGAACAGATCTTCATCATCATGGGAAATGTAGTACATTCATTTTCCTTGTAGGAGGATACACGTGCAAACGCAGGCGCAGGCACACACACAGACCATGTACACAAACAAACCCCAAAAAAGCTCATAGAAGCCAATCAAAAGAAAATGAATGCAAGGGAGACGTAGAGAGATGGAGAGTTGAAAATTTTTCTTGTTTGTCTGTTTTTTATTATTGTTATTGAAATAATGAAAATGCTCTAATAATGATTGAAGTGATGAATGTGAAACTACGATTATACCAAATTTCATTGACTATATACTTTGTATGAATTATTTGTTTCCCTGCACAGCCTAATATATTATGAGCTTATTAAGGGGAAAGCACATGTTATGATGCCATGTTTAATAAAAGTTTTTGTTAAATGAGGAAATGAATGAATAAAGAAAGGAATGAGATTCATTTCTTTATGAAACATATTCCTTGTGATCAATGATAAGGATTTAAAGATTATTAAGAGATGATATTTAATTTATTCTCAAGGTAACAAGGTCTAGTGCTAAAGCTTACGACCGAGCAGCGCTTCTTAACTTTCACGCTATTGACATTATGGGTCAGATGATTCTTTCTTTTATGGGGGTTAGTTTAGCAGCATGACTAGCCTCTACCCACTAGATGTACCATTAGCGTACATCCTCCCCCAGCTGTGAAAACTAAAACTGTACCCAGGGATTTTAAAATGTCCTCTGAAGGTCAAGACTGCCAAGAACCAGTACAGCAGAGGTACAAATTAACCGGAGATCTCAGCATCACTAACTGAATAATAATAATAATAATAATAACAAACAGTTAACATATGTTGAGCTTGTAATAAGTGGCAGGTGCTGTTATAAAATTTTTAAATTATTTTTCTCGAGGTAATAGTCACAATATTTCCAGGAGTTCGTATTTTTAGTATCTCTGTTTTTCAGATGAGGAAACTAAAACACTGTAAGTTCAATAAAGATCACATGTGTAGAAAGCGGTGGAACAGTTTAGTCCCCTGACAATCTGTTTCTGTCTTGGGCACTTTTCTTAGCCTTGACACTTAGCTACCTGCAACAAAATACTTATTTGTAAAGTAGAATTCCAATTTTCAAACTTTAATTCATTTCGAATTTAGAATAAGCCCTATGGTTATAAATCCACTACAAAACCAGAAATCTGTGGCATAAGTTGTATGTGCTGTTAGATGAAAAGATGGATATATTATCAGTAACAGATTGGCAACAAAATGAATCCTTAATATGAGACATTGGGAATAGATACTGGTTTTATATATTTATTTTTCTTTTCTAAAGACTTTACTAACTTTCCCATGCCAGAAAACAGCATAAATGTGATAGCAGAGCTGTGAAATTTTAAGATTATTAGACACTCATCCCAAAGTGTTCCTGATCATCAGTTTTACTATACTTCTTTCTATTAGTATATCAATAATGTCTGTGACTAAATGGTAATAGTTCTATTAGCATAAGAAAATGTGAGAACATTAATATATTTTCCCTCAAAGATTTTGCAAGTGCGGCTGCCACAATTTGTGCTTATGATAATTGCATGAGTTGAAATCTAATTTAGAGCAAAAACAATAGTGATAATTACTGAAATTCCTCTTCAAAAGCTTAACACTTCATAAACACATATCAGAACATTAATAGTCCAAATGTCATAATTTATCTGGGCATAATAGATCTTTTGATTCAGTTTTGGAATTTTAACAAACAAATAATGAAAAAACCCTCTTTGTATATGGCTGTTAAATTATGATATTTTATTTTTCATGTCTGTTAAATAAGGTCAATTTCATTAAAATATAAGCTGTCTTCACTATAGTTCAACATGAAGTGAAAGAAATATCAGCAAAAATTGGTTATTAAGCTATTCCATTGTTATTTGTATACATAGTTCAGTACTTACATACAAAAGCCTTCTAAAATGTATATATAAATTGAATACCTCACTTCATCCTTTTTAGCTTCAGTTATGCATCTGTATTTAGAAGAGTATAAGCTTTCTAAAACTCAAATCTGATACTAATAAACCAGGTTGTGTTAAACCCTTCCAAACTTGAATGCATGTCACATGAAACCCTTAATGTTATACCACTTCCTAGTCCTTGTTAGCATTTCCTGTCACTTTTCACTTCTACCTTTATCCTTAGTGTGTCTTACCAGAGCATGGCATGTTACTTAATGTTTCCAGATCTTTGTTGAAGTACTTTAGTTCAAATATTCTATCAGTTCAAATATTCTAATAGTCCAAATTCTATTAGTTCACGTATTTTATTGGTTATAATTGTGGATTGCTTGCTATCTCTACTTTAGCATACAGGGAGAAGATGAAACATATCATCAATAGGCTTGTCTTCCCTTCTCTGTAGAAGGCTCCTGGAGGTCATAGAAATATTTTACTCATGGCTTTATTTCCAACAACTGATACCACTTGTTCAATACATATTTGTTGCATTGAATTGAATTGAGCTGAAATGAAATGATATGAAATAAAATTAAGTATTGTTTTCACAGGGTGGTTGGGAGGATAACATGAGTTAATATATGGACATTTATATACTGACACCGAATCTTTTTACCTGTGTGATCTTGACCAAATTATTTCACAAACTTATGTTTATGGGTTTGCATCTGCAAAATGAAAATAATCATAATCACCTTGCATAACATTTTCAAGGATCAAATAAAAATAAGTTTGCAAAATGCTTAGTCAGTTCCTGGCACATAGTGGGCATTCAATATTTAAGGATCTGAGGCATGAATCTAGTACAGAAATGAGCATAACTTGCCCTGGAATTAGTTTTATCTTCATGTGTTATCATTAAATCCTTTACATATTTAGGCAATGATCATTCTCTGTCATAAAGTATACCTTCTTAAAACAGAGTTTGGTATTTAGCATAGCATAATTTATAATCATTTGTAATTATAAATTTAATTATTGTTAAATTAACACCCCCTTGCCATGGAAAAATATCTTGAAGATATCATTCAATTCTCTTTTATCTTCACAATTTTTTTTGAAATGAATTGAAAACACATTCCTGTTGACAAACACAGGGAAATGATAAAGCACTAAAACAGAGGGAAACACTTCCAGTTTCAGTTCCAACAGGAGCAGAGCTTGGAAGTCATCACAGCAAGAAAAAAACTGAACAATTATACTCAGAATTAAACTGTGAGGTAAAGAGCACAGTCATCCACATGGCCAGGTTTACTTAAGATTTCTCACCCGATTTCAAGGAGTAAAGGTCAATTACAAAGCTAGAGGGAAGAGACAACACAAGACCACTCTCACTTCTGACACCAATTACAAGTCGTAAATTCACAGAACCACTGGAGAGCCTTGAAAAGATTGAAAGAAGCTACTGAAACCAATTATACTAACAATTATATTTGTTACAGGAAAAGAACCAGCCAAAGGAAGAGATGCATAGGCAGACTCTGGGAGGTTTCAAATGTGAAGTTTCCATTTTCTTCAGGGGTGTGTTAGCCCTGATCTGTGACAATACTCATAGAAAGCTCACTTAAACTTCAGTGTCCAGAGTATTTACTGAATGTTCATTATGTAGGCATAATTGATTGATAGATTACCCACGTGTTTGAACTCAATCTCTAGTCCTCCTGATACTACCTGATTCATATGGACGGTCTTTGTGGCATGGCTAACCACCACTCTAAAACCATCGGATATGTTCGAGAGATCTACTATGAATTACAAAGATGCCTCTATCACTCAACAAATTCCAAGGGTTTAGATATTGCCCCGTAAGGAAAAGGTTAGTCCTTTCTCTGAGTAGGGCCAAATTCCTTATTAAATGAAACTGAAAACAAATGACTTGGTTTTTGGTTTTTGAATTGAGATGTTTTAGTTCACTAAAGTCTGCCAAGGCAATATACCAGAAAGGGTTTGATCGTAACAAAGGGGATTTATTAACTTGTAAGTTTACAGTTCTGAGGTTGGAATAATGTCCAAATCAAGCATTAGGCAAAGCTCTTTCTCTGCTAGCAATCCTGGACTCCTCTGTACATGGTAGCATCTGCCAGCCTCTGCCTTCTCCTCTGGGCTCCATTGCTTTCAGCTTCTGGCTGCTCCATTTATGGCATTCTCTCTCAGTTTCTGTGGCTTGCTTTCTTCTGGCTTCCATTGATTTCAACTTCTGGCTTCTGAGACTTTCTCTCTCAGCCTCTGGGGGTTTCACTCTGTCTCTGTGACTCCCTCTCCCCATATTAATCCCATTTTTAAAGGACTCCAATAAGAAGATTAAGATGTACCCTGGGTCATGCCGTACTGGAGTAATCTAATCAAAAGCCCTTAGCTGAAGTGATCTAATCAAAGGGTCTCCCCTACAATCAGTTCACACTCATGGGGGTGGATTAATTTAAGAACATAATTTTCTGGGTTCCACAAAAGCCTCAAACTACCACATGAGGTCATGGACAAACCGCCACCCTGAAATCTGCAGAGACAGGCAAATGCAGGGAATCACCAGTGAGGCCTGCTTATTTGAAACAGCAATTCTTGGAGACATAAATTGGTAGGAACAAGGCCATCATATATTTTGTCTTAACCTACAAACTTGTGCAGGACAGAGTGTAAACTATAATGTAAACTGCAATCCATAGTTAGTAGCAATGCTCCAGTATGCGTTCATCAATTGTAACAAATGTACCACTCTAAAAAGGGATGTTATTGATGTGGGAAAGAATGAGAGGGGGAGGGAGTGGGGCATACAGGAATCCCTTATATTTTTTATGTAACATTTATGTAATCTAAAGCTTCTTTAAAAACAACAAAAAAATAATTTTACAAAAGGCAATTTTGATGAATTATTTCAGTCTGTGTGTGAGCTAACATGAGAGTGAAAAACTCTTGGGTGCCACGGTCTTTGGGAATCCTCCACAGTTTCAGGGATTTTAGCTTCAGGAAACCTACCACATCCTTGTGGGGGAAGGTTGTGACAGATCCCTTTGGAGTTCTTGCAAGGATAACTTAAAAGTAACATTGTGAAGTATGCCAGAGTATTCTCCATAACACAGGCCTACTCTCCAGGTGAAAAGATTTTGCCATAGTCTTATGGGACCCAAAGATGGGTGTTTCCCCTCTTCTGGACTGCTCTAGACTTCCTGTCTCACTAATGGATGCAAGAGGAAGAAACACTGTGAAGGTCACAGCCCAGGGACACAAGCTCACTAAAAGCCTGAGATTTATTTGTGTGATATAGAACATCTTACTTCCCTCACACTTTACTATCACATCAACAGGGCTCCATTATAACAACAGTGGATTACAGCAGAAGGAATTGCAATACACAGGGACTCTCTAAGGAGGCATTCTTAGAGAAGCACAAATTCAAAGGGGGAGAAAAAAAAACAAGGATACAAGAGGTATTTGAAGCCTCTGGTACTTACAGTTACAACAACATTAAACAACATTAGCCAAATTAACATAAAACATAGCACACTTTATGGGATGTAGCAAAAGCAGTGCTTGGAGGGGTATTTATAGCTATAAATATCTTTTGTTATTCTAAGAAAAAAAGATAGAAGCCTCAACTAAAGTCAGAAGTAAAGTGGTGATATTACTAACAACCTTATAGAAATGAAAAGGATTGTGAGAGAATACTATTAACAATTGTATGCCAACAAATTAGATAACCTAGATGAAATGAGCAAATTCCTGAAACATACAAGCTATCAAACTTAACTCAATACAAAAGGAAATATGAAAAGGCCTATAATAATTAAAGAGATTGAACCAGTAACCAAAATCCTCCCAACAAAGAAAAGTCCATTACCAGATGGCTTCACTGGTAAATTCTATCAAATACTGAAAAAATTTAATTAACAGCAATAATTAAAGTCTTCCAAAATAGAGAAGAGGAGGAAGAGATCCTAACTCATTCTATGATGTCAGCAACATCCTGATACCAAAACCAGACATAGACATGAAAAGAAAACAAGAAAAAAAACACAAAACTACCGAGCAATATCCATTATGACTATAGATGCAAAGTAATCTAACAAGCTAAATCTAGCAGTATATTAAAAGGATTATAAATCCAAGTGAGATTTATCCCAGTAGTGGAAGTGTGGCTCAATATACAAATTCAGTCAATGTAATACACTGCACAAATAGCAGGGGGCGATGATCATTTCAATGATGAGAGAACGCATATGACACAATCCAACATCATTTCATGATAAAAGCACTTAAACCAGTAATAGGAGAGACCTTCCTCAACCTGATAAAGGGAATTTATAAAAATCCCAAAGCTAACCTCACACTCGATGAAAGACAGAATGCTCTCTCTGTAAGATCAGGAATAAGACAATGATGCCTACTTTGACCACTTCTGTTCAACACTGCACTCAAAGTTCTCAACAGTATAATTAGAGAAAAAGAAAATGGCTTTAAATGTGAGAGGAATAAGTTAAAGTATCCCTATTTGCATGAAACATGATCTAATACATAGAAAATCCTATAAAATCTACACATACACAGAAAACTATTAGTGCTAGCAAACTAACTGAACAAAGATACTGAATATAGTGTGAACACATGAAAATGATTTGTATTTCTATACACTAGCAAGGAACAATCCGAAAAGTAATTGTCAGGATCCCTAAAGCCAAAACCAACTAACCAAACAAAATAACACCCACACAGATGGAGGACTTCCCAATTCCAAAACTTACTACAAAACTGTAGCTTTCAAAACAATATGGTATTGCCATAAAGATGGAATAGATCGCAGATTCCTGAAATAAACCAGAATATATATGGCCAATTGATTTTGACAAGGGTGTTGATATAATTCAATAGGGAAAGAATATCCTCTTCAACAAATGGTACCAGGAAAACTGGATATCCACATTCAAATAATGAAGATGGTCTCCTACCTCACACCAAATACTAAAGTTAAAACAAAATGGATCAATTATCTAAATATAAGAGCCCAAACTACAAAATTCTTGGATAAAAACACAGGGGTAAATATTAATGACCTTGAATTTGGCAATGAATTCTTAGATATGACAACAAATTCATGACTAACAATTAAAAATATTGATTAATTGAATTCATCAACATTAAAAACTTTTATGCCTCAAAGGATATTATCAAGAAAATGGAAATGTACCATCAGAATGAGAGAAAATACTTGAAAATCATTTATCTGATAAGGGTCTCAAGTATCCAGAATCTACGAAGAACTGCTACAACTCAACAACAAAAAGATGAACAGTCCAATTTAAAAATGGGTAAAGGACTTGAATATATATTTCTCAAAAAAAGTTATACAAGTGGAATGATGCTCAACATTAATATTCATTAAGGAATTGCAAATTAAAATTATATGGAGATACCACTTCACACCCACCAGGATAGCTATACTAAAAAATATGGAAAATAACAAATGTTGGTGAGCATGTGGAGAAATTGGACCACTCATATTTTGCTGGTGGTAATGTAAAATGCTATGGAAAACAATTTAGCAATTCCTTAAAAGATAAACACATTATTACCATATGACCCAGCAATTCCACTCCTAATATTGTAAACACCAAAAAGGTGGGAACCAAAATATCCATAAACAGATGAATGGGTAAAAAAAATATATATGGAATATCCATATAATGGACTATTATTCAGCCATAAAAAGAAATGAGTTACTGATAAATGCTTCAATTGCTACAATGTAGATGAACCTCAAAAATATTGTACTATATAAAAGAAGCCAGACATAAAATGTCACATGGTATATACTTCCATTTATATAAATTATATAGAATAGGTAAATCCGTAGAGACATAAGGCAGGGTCTGGGGGATAGAAAGGAATGGGGAGTAACTACTTAAAGGGCATATGGTAATAAAAATTTTTTGGAACTTGGTAAAGGTGGTGATTGTACAATATCGTGATTATACTAAATGGCACTGAATTGTACACTTTAAATAGCTGATTTTATGTTATATAATTTCATCTCAATTAAAAAAGAGAATAGAGTGAAATATTTACTGTATTGAAAGAAAAAGACACAAACACTTATCTAGAATTCTATATCGAGCAAAATTTATTTTCAAAAGTGAAAAAGAAATAGACTTTCTCAGAAAAACAAAATCTGAAGAAATTCATTGCCAGAATACCTACCCTATAAAAAATGTTAAAGAAGGTCTTCCGATAGAAGAAAATAATATAGGTAGATATATGGATCTATATATATATATAAAGGAAATGTTTCAGAGAAAGAATAAATGAAGGTAAATCAAAAAAAAAGGTTCATATTTCTAATTGATCTAAAAGATTATTATTGGTCTAATATCATAGTAATAACAATGTTTGGGGGTGATTATAATGCATAGATAGGTAAAATGAATGACAACAATGTCATAAAAGATGGAAGGAAGGAATTGATTATAATGTTATAAAGACCTGTGCTAAATATGAAGCAATAAAACACAAAGGATTTTTAAAAAATGAGTGAGTCCATACTGATATAAAGAATAAATAAATAAACATAGAGTTAATGATTCATTATTCCATGCATAAAAATTCATCTTCCATGTATAAAAATTTCAAATATTTCATGCAGATACTTCATCCTCAAGGAGAGGGAGCACAACTCCCCATTCCGTAGGTTTGTCAATTTCCACTGACAATACCATAGCAGAAAATAGCTAAATACAATAGGAAGGTCCTAGGTTAGCATTGGGGAAAACTTCCGGAGAGTAGAATTGAAGAAGTATGGAGAAGTAGAGGAAGTGAAGGACAAACCAAAAGTAATCAGCTTTAGGATCACAAGAATTGAACTAGAAGGAGAATTTTAGAGAGTGTCAAGAATAGGAAAATATTAATTGTAGGAAGGAAAATTGTACTATAGTGGAATCAATTAGAAAAGGCCCTGAGCTAGGTGGGGGGATACAATGATCTGACTGCCAGATTCTTTAAGTTGGGTCAGTATTGAAAGCAAGCCTCAGGCAAGGTCTGATTATTTTAGCAGATCCCGGCTCTTGGACTTATCTCCTTTATTTCCCTGCCTCTAACTTATTTAAATCCTTGCTTCCTTTTCTTAATCTTATTATCCTAGAACCATATACATGCATTCCATGCCATAATCATCTGAATGCCTTAAAACTTTTAAGAGCAAGGCATGTTCTATAAACTTGGCCTAAACAGTTTTTTCAAAGACTTACTTCTTTTTCCTGGATATTCAGGCTGTGCTTCTCAAGCCAATGCCCTAGCAGATCCGTAGTTTTCAATCCAGTTCTTGCTTTTTGAAATCATCACCTCTGAGTTGGGCTTGGCTTCTCTTTTTCCCCTGTGCTCTTAATTTTAACCCTTTCCACGTTCCTTTTTTTGGCCCAAAGCCTGAGATTTCCAATCAGACTGGAAGAGTAGAAATAAAAGATTTAAAAAGGTGAATTATGAGTGAGTATGTATGCTAGCTCACTGAATCAATCACCTTTTTAGAATAAAAATGCTGAGTCATCTTTTTCAACCATACGTAGCGGTTGGTCACATTAGATTTGATGCTGACATTAGTAGTTTGTACTGATATTCTACCCACCTCTCCTCTGAAGCAACACTTGTATTTTATAGCACCACAGTAACAGGTATGAGGTCCAGGGATTCTTCTAGAGCAAAAGAAATTGTCAATTGAAAACAAAAAAACCAAACAAACAAACAAACAAAAATATATATATATATTAAACATAGACTAGAGAAGTTTTGTCACAAGTTTAAACATTCCACCTTACTCATGTATTTGTCATATTTCTCTCCTTGCCTAGGAAAGGAGCTTACAGTTCTTGCCAGGGCCAGGACTTTAGGAGGTTGCATGGGCAAAAGATATAGACAAGGAAGGCAGACAGTTCTAATGACTAAGAAGGGCACTAAAATAAGGGTCTCTATGAGCTGTGAATGAGCAGCCAAGAAGGATTACCAATATCTTAGTTTTTCAGAGCTGCTGTCACAAATACCACAATGGGTTGGCTTACTTAATGGTAATATATTAGCTCACCGTTTTGTGGTTAGAAGTCCAAAATCTAGATATCAGCAAGGCTAGCTTTCACCCTGAAAACTGCAGCATTCTAGTGCTGGCTGCAGGCAATCTTAGGTGTTTCTTGGCTTTCCCACCACATGGTGATGTCTCCTCTTCTGGGTTCCCACTGAATTCTGGCTTCACCCTGTGGGTTTCTCTGATTCTTGGTTTCCAGTTTCTTTTCTATAGTAGGCCTCTGTAATCCAAATTAAGGTCCACCCTGCTTCATTTTCAAAGGTCCTATTTACAGTGGGCTCTCACCCACAGGGTTGTAGATTAAGATTAAGAACATGTCTAATGGTGTAAAAATTCAAACTATCATAACCAGGAACAAGTCAAAGAGTTGGGGCATCAGTGAGTCGTAAACCAAGCAGGAAGGTGTAAAGCCAGGCCTACACATGAGTCCAGAGAAGAATGACTCCCAAACACCTGACGGTAGATAGTACAAAAGGCAGTGATAAATCATAAGTGGATAGGAAAAAGGCAGGAACTCCCTAAACTTTGTTGCTTCCTTATTGAATGCCAAGAATATTCCAAAAGCTTAATAAATGTTTTTTCATTTAATACTCATAATAGTCTTATCTCATTTAACAACAAAAACTTCAAGAATCTGAGAGGATAAAGAACTCCGTGATATCACACAGCTTGTACAAGTCAGAGAGAGGCCCAATTCAGAAGTGTCATGAGGATTCATTGAAACCAGTACGGCAGATATAAGACAAGGAAGAACCGGAAGCAGGGATATTTTGATTCTGACTCTATGTTCTCTCTCTCTGCCAAGAAACACCTTTGCTTCCTAGGGTCCTACTAAAAGACTGGGAAAAAATTACTGCAAAAGACAATGTAGAACAGGAAGGAATGTTGATTCTTGCCCTGGTTCTCAGCCAGAGGAGATATTTCCATGATTCCACTGGTTATTGCCACAGTGGAAATATACTCCAGATGACTCAGGCTGTGGACTGAGTCTGCACACGTCAAATTCATTTTGCACTTTCAAATCTGCATTTTAAAGTCATTTATGGTACTCCCTATAGCACTAGAATAATATACACAGCTCCAAGTTAAAAATAAATATGTCTAGAATTGAATATGAAAGATTGATAAGAATATTAACAATTGTTAATTATCTACTAAAAATGCTCTATATTTCTTTATTATTACCCATATTACAGAGGAGGAAACCAAAGCAATGGAGAGAATGAGTAACTTAATCACTATCTAGAAACAAGAGGGAACTGGGATTCAAATTGAGGTCTGTCTTATTTTAAATCTTTTATGCTTTCAATCACATCTTCAAAAAGTCCATGAAAAAATTCCTGTGCATTATTCTTTTATGACATTCCCTTCATGTATGTTCTCCACACTCAGGTAGGACAGTCGAAAAGACCAACATATCGAATGCCAAATATTCTTTCTCACTTGTAGTTTCTCAATTCAAATTTTTGTTTCTCAAAAATTATTTTGTGTCCATGCTTTATTGTCTTTATTTTTTGAACTTTAAAAACACCAACCCCAAACCTATGGCAATCTCATAATTATATCATTAATTTTCCATGGTTGAATCAAATCCAGTGTTGTTAAATCCCCCTGGCTATAGTTTTAGACATGCCATCAAGAATATTACAAGAGCAATTGAGGGAACATCAAAATCTCATCTTGCAGTACGTTTTGCCCAAATCTATTTGTCATGGCTTTGTGATTTTTATAGTTTCCATAAAATTGATCTACATGTAGACCGTTATGGTGATTTTCATATCAACTAAAACAATTACACCCAAATGAAGAAAGTGTAGTTCTTGTCTCCTTCCCTGCAAGTGAGTGTGATCTGAGTGAATAAACAGTTTTTTTGGGTGGATCAGACCAGGCTTCAGTTTGATCAGGGGGTTTGGAGTTAACACATGAGGGAGGCGAGAATTATATTGAGTATTCTTAATTAACAGTTATGTTTGATCAGGGATTTAGAAGTTAGCACCTGTGAGAAAGTGAGAATTGAATTCAGAATGACCTACCTATACTGCATAGCTGTCTTGCTATTGGGTGGGTCTTACAGCATTTACTAAGAAATTTATAGGGAAGCCAGTGTGAGTGATGTAAGTTGGAGCACCTGGTTATGGGATTCCATTTCTGGAAAACCATTTTCTCTACTTTGAAGGCCTTCAGCATCTGACCACATCCTGGATATCCAATTATTGTCTTAAGTTTAACAGATATTTATCATTTACCTACAGGTAACTCTGCATGACCCACTGGAAGGAAAATTGCTTTTCGAGCTGGATAGCCCTGGCTCATATAGTTGGCTTTATCACTTATTGTTATATATACTTGGGTATGAAACTTTGTGTTTCTCAAGTTCAATTGCTCCATTAATGAAATGAGAGTTCTAATACTGACCTACCAAAAGAGATGTACAGAGTCAATCTAATAATAATCTAATGCTTTACAGTAGTACCCAATACATAGGAAAGACATATGGTAATTTAATGCCCTAGCAACTTCCCCTCTAGGTAAACTAAGCTCCTCATTATTCCCTAAATATGTGCCTTGTTAACTTGGCCTCTCTGTTTCATTCATAATATTGCTTTCACTGGGATTGTTTCCTTTCTCTTGTCCATCTGTTCAAATATCTCCCTTTTGTAAAAAAGGGATCGATTGTTTTCCCAAATTCAAATTTAACTTCGCATCCTGCAATTTTATTTGCGAAACCTGGCACCCTACCCCCTTATCCTGCTCCGCTTTAAGATTTGTGGTAGAATGCTGGTGCAGGGTCCGGGCCTCTCAGCATCCTGACTGGCCTCCAGGGGCAGAGCCCTTCCTCAAGACCCTTGCTGTGTTTCTCTGACTTCTATTTTACTGGCCTTGTTTTCAAGATCTTCCATATGACTCCCACCTTTCAACTAATGAATCATTGGCTTCCAAAACAACTTTTCTAGTGACCTCTTACCTTGGATTTTCTCTGTGACTTGGGAGCAAAATATTGACACCAATCGTCTTTTATCTGCCTTTGCAATTGGATTAGTTTTGAATGACTTCACTGTATCTATTATTTTCTTCCCCTAGGATTCCTGTATGTCTTGCTTCTCAAAAATGTTTTTACATTCCCCTAGGAATCCAATTTTGGGTTCACTCTCACCAGGATTTCAATCAATTCTTCATACTTCCTGTATTTGGGATTCAAGTTGTCAAATATGAAGTTTCCCAGACAATTCCAGCCCACTATAATTACACTCTTCTTGCACATCTAGAGCAGGGATTCTTAACGTTTTTTGTTTCACGGACCCCTTTGTCAGTCAGGTGAAAACCACGGACCCCTTACTAAGTCCACACTATATTGTGTATTATTAAATAAATATATCACACCTGCACCAACATGTCTCCACAAGAATAAATATTTTTTGAATTTCAATTCAAGTTCATGGACCCCTTGTTTAGAACCCCTGGTCTAGAGCATTAAAAGTTTATTCCAGAAAATACAGTGTTTATTCCTGCTATGTAGAATCTTCTGTTATTATTCTTTCAAAATAATAACTAAACTTTATTGAGATTTCCCAATGTATGAATCATAATGCTAATCATTTTATAGGTATTATCCAATCTAATACTCTCAGCAGTCATATGAGATAGCTACTATAATTATATTCACTTTACATACAGAAAAATTGCTAAGTATATGCCCAAAGTCACATAATTAGTAAATGGTAGAACTGAGGTCATATAATGTAGCTTTCTATGGCAGGAAAAGTTTCCTAAGTTTCCATTACTAGAAGCATGCCTAACACTTGGTAGACACTCAATAGGTACTTGTTGATTAAAAAGGTGAAAACTCCCAGCAAGTACCTTGATTAGTCATATTCACACTTGCTTTATTAAACACGTTTTTTTATTTGCTTGAACTGGATTCTAAGACTCTGAGTCTTCAGTTTATTACAGTCATTACAGCCTGTCAGCAAGAGTTAAAGTTCTTGGATTTCACAATTATGTGTGAAATTTCCCAGAAGGGGACAGGCTTACCTCAATATTTTTACTTAAGGACAGATTTCAATAAGGCTAGAATCTTAAACTGAAAGAATGATTGTTTTTTCTACAATGGAACCAAGATGACCTTAATTAACGATTGTGCTAATAAATGTTTCTTGCTTGTAAGCACTCCTAGTTTCCTTTGTTAATTCAGGCATAACTACCATATAATAAAAATACATTGTTAAGAAGAATCTCTTTACTACCTCAAGCTTATTTCCATTATATTTATTTAGTTACTCATTCACTCATGAAGTTATTTATTAGCCAATCAGTTAGGTAGTCAGAAAGCCAAAATGTATTTATTGAGCATGTTTGTGCTTTGATAAGTGATGGGTGCCAAGTGATAACTAAATCTATAGAAACTGGTGCCTTTGTTCAACCTACGATGTTGTAAGGAGAAAGAAATTAAGAAAAGAACCAAACACGGGAATATGTATGTTGTGTGTGTGTGTGTGTGTGTGTGTGTGTTTGTATGTATGAATGCACATACACATTTGGATAAGTGCTCTAAAGGGAAGAATTTCAAAGGTAAATGTCATAGGCTCAACTCTTCTGATTCCTATTGTCTAAAAAAATAAGGAGGTATGCATTTTCTCAGAAAAAGTGAACAGAAGTTAAACTCTTATGAAGTAGTATTTGAAACATATGACATTTATACCATCTTACCTTATATAAACATCTTCTTATATAATCATTTGTGCTTGTGCATTTAATGGCCAAGAGTCAAAAAATAATTGAGTAACAAGTTTGGTTATGAGTATAAAAACATTTCTACCCTCGATTTCTTTCTAAGTAGGTAACATTTCAAAGTTTTAAAACTCTTAAAGAACAAGCTTTAGGGAGCCGATGTAGCTCAGTGGTTCGTTGAGTGCCTGCTTCCCATGTATGAGGTCCTAGGTTCAATCCCTGTTACCTCCTAAAAAACAACAACAACAACAAAAACACAACCAAGCTTTAATAATCATACCCAGCCTAAATCAGTCAACTGTTTCTTATGCTCATTCCTTTTAGAAGAGTGGAGCAAATTATTTCACAAATGTAGCACAAAGTAATAATCACAACTCATTCCACAGATCATTTTCATGCCTAGGACCCAGGTATAAAGACTAAATAAGTCTGGAGAGGGAAAGGACACATTACTTCATTTAATATCCACTTGGCATTGTTGCTAAATTAAGAAATGAATTACAAATACAAGATTTAGATGACCTTGTGATGTTTAATTTCTGGAACATGGTAAATTGAGAAAAATCTACTGAAGACTCTCAGGAAACTCATCAAACAATATATTCATTCCTTTTATATTGAAGGTGAAAATTAATCAAATGAAATGTGAGTTGAGCATTTAATAATTTCAACTTTCCATTTGTTCGGTGACTTAAGGTAAGTTACATAATTTTTAATTCTAATAAATACAGTAATCATAAAATATCAAGAAAAATATGTAGTGTAACATAAATGCCTGTCTTTCTTTCATTTCTCTTCAAGAAAACAAGACATTTATAAATGTTTATGAACACTTTTGAGATCAAACTCAAAGTAATTGGAACACAGAGAAATAGTGATGTTTAGGCACCATAGCCCTCATTGACTTAAACTACATGATTAAATAAGATAACGGGGTATGTGTGGATTGCACAGAAAACCAATGTGGGGTAGGAGAGGAAGCAAATAGCATAGAAGAGAAGGAAGGGCTCAGTTTCCAGATGGACTGACAGTCGTACCTGTCAAAGTCTGAAACCAAGAGAAGAGATTAAAGCCAAAGGGGAAGAAGATGTGTAAAGGCAGGGGTTACTAGGGTGCACATTGTGGTGAAAGGAAGGTATAAGCATTTATTCATTTATCAAATTGTATTGTTTTCTTTATGCTATTATGGAATAACTTGAAGATTCCTCATATTGGGGGAAAAGTTCAATCTCTTTTATCAATGAAAAGAAATTCTAGCAGGGAGATAGATAACCAACACTGACCATAAACTGTATCTGTGCCATGGTGATAAGAAGTGCAGGACCTCAATACAGTGGAACCCTGAGAGAGAAGGAAGATTGAAGGTTGAAGGTGGGAGAATGGACCTAAAATGAAGTCTAGGATTAGTGAACACAGGTGATGCATGTCCTTTTTTGGCCTCATGAAGAAATGTTTGTTAGGACCTGGACCTACCATTTCAAGCCTGAAAGCACCAAGCATGAAGTGATATAATTTTCATCTTCTCCCTGTAAAAGTGGAATTAATTTTCTAGTTAATTCCACCAGTATTTAATTCTTGAGGGTAGGGACTAATTCAGTGGATATCATATATTCAGTGCCTAGTACAGAGCCTTACATATTGCAGGTACTTAATAAATATTTGATGTGGTTGAATAGATGAGACCCTCCAAGACGAACCATCATATGTGGGAAAAACTTAATTTTCTCCTTTATACTTCATTCAGCCCTAACCCCAAGAGGCCACTATAATGTAGCTAGACAGATGTTGACTGAAGACACCCCTCCCTTTGGCAATCTGGTTAAACTTGGATTAAAGCTCACCTCAATGAACTTTTGAAGATAAAATACTGACTTATAATTTCTACAGGTTCTTACATTTCCTTACTGAGAAATAGAAGTCAGATGAGTAGCGCAGCTCACTTGTAGGTTTTCACAATAAATACATAGATACATACAGATATACATCCACCCAGAGTGTTCAATAAGTTGTGGCATGTTAATTTATTTAGGTTTGAGTATAGTGGGGTGGTATGGGGACACCTTTTGGGAAGATACTGCCTGAGTTCCCTCATGTTGTTGGTTCCCCTGCCCACACCTCTAGTTCTTTCCTCCTCTCTGTTTTTCTTATCCCTCTCCTCACTGGAAAATTCCTTATTTTACTCACTCTCTTCAGTTCATCGCTCACTCAGATCCTTCAGTTTCCTATCTCCCACTACAAAGCATTTTGAAGCTATGCTTCCAAATTAATTCCATTTCTCACTTAAGGAATTTTTAGAACATATCATAATTTAACAACCTATTTCTACTTTTTCACATTTGTCACCAAGTTTCTCCCAGATCTTAGTATTTGCAGGTCACTTTAGCAATAATAACTCAGATTCCACTAGGATAGACTCTGGCTCACACCTGCTATATTTTAACTGCTATAACGTTAACTTAGTCACTTTCTATTACATAGTCCCGTCGAGAATTACTAGCTTGCCTGGGAGTATTTCACCTTACTCATCAATCAGTCCTTCAGGATTTTCTGCTCCATTTGCCTTGTGGATATGGTGTTATCACAGGCCACCTGATCTCTATGTGTCACCACCAGAGTGGTTGCCACTGCTCTACATGGAAAGGCTGACATTAAAACCAGATGGAAGACTTCCGGGAAGATGGCTGACTAGTAACACACAGGAATCTCTTCTCCAGAAAAATAGCTAGAGAACAGGCTGAAACAGACCCAAAATAGATCTTCTAGGGTTTAGGACAGCAGGGGAAGACTGCACACCACCGAGAGGAGAGAGGGACAAAAGAGAGAAATCGCAACGACAGAACCAGAACCGTGAGTTTTTAATCAG